>PVJH01017774.1:0-26516 GCA_004026705.1 Nesogale talazaci | reverse complement strand
TTTAGAGAGAGCTAAGTACAATATTGCACACATGCAAATATATTTACATATAACAAGAGGGGAATAGATCTATGTACTTATATCTATATGTTAGGAATTAAGGTTGCAGATGGACATTGGCACTCAACTCAAGTACTCCTTCAACACAAGAAAACTTTATTTTAATAATCTTGCATTCTGTGAAGCTGACCTACCCAATATGATTGTTGAAGACAAAATGGATGCATAAGCAAATGTGGTGAAGAAAGCGGATAGTGCCTGGCTATCAAAAGATACAGTGTCGGGCTGAGCCCCGGTGGCGTAGTTGTTGTGCGCAGGACTGCGGCCCACTGGGACGGAGGTTCAATTCCAGCAGTGGGGCTGGGCCTCCTACTCCCACCACCGGAGAGCAGTGATGCCCCCAAAACAAACAAACAAAAAAAAACAAAAAAAAGATCAAGTGTCTAGGGTCTTAAAGGCTTGAAGGTGAACAAGTAGACATTTAGCTGAGAAGCAACAAAGCCCACAAGGAAGAAGCACACCATCCTGTGTGATCATGAGGGGTTGATGGAATCAAGTATCAGACATCTAAGACCCAGAACAAAAGCATACCAATGTGTAAAGGGGAGGGTAGCATGGAATGGAGAGCCAAGGCCTATCTGTAGACAGTTGGACATCCCCTCACAGAATGACAGCAAGGAAGAGAAGAGGCAGTCAGGGTGCAGGTACAGCACTGATAGAAACAAACTTTCCTCTAGTTCTTTAATGATTCCTTCCCTCCATTATCATGACCTCAATTCTACCTTACAAATAGGATTAGACCAGGGCATGCACACTACTACAGATAAGAGCCTGCAACACAGAGAATACAGGATAGATAAGCCGCTCAGGACCAACAATGAAAATAGAGAATACCGGAGGATATGGGGAATGTGGGGTTAGAAAGAATCTTTAACAAGAATATACATATAATCCCCCCACAGGGAATGAACAACAGAAAAGTGGGTGACGGGTGACAGAGGATGATGTAAGATATGAAAATAAGAATCATAACTTATCAAGGGTTCATGAGGGAGAGCGGGCAGAAGAGGGAGGAGAAAAAATGAGGAACTGATATCAAAGGCTCAAGTGCAAAGAGAATACTTTGAAAATTATGATGGCAGCATATGTACAAATGTGCTTGATACAATGGATGATTGTATGGATTGTGATAAGAGATGTAAGAGCCCCAATACAACTGTTTTTTAAAAAGTGGGGGCTGAGCCCCGGTGGCGTAGTGGTTGTGCGCAGGACTGCGGCCCACTGGGATGGAGGTTCAATTCCAGCTCCACGGAGCAAAGACTGGGCCTCCTACTCCCACCACCAGAGGGCGGTGATGCCCCCCCCAAAAAAAAAAAAACCAAAAAAAATAAAAATAAAAACAATTATTCAAAAAAAATAAAGAAAAACCCTCCTACAACAACAACAAAATAAAACCAAAAAACCACAATCCAAAAGAAAGCAGAAGATAATAGAAAGTAGAAAAAAATTAAAAATGGGTAAAGGACGGGCTGAGCCCCGGTAGCGTAGTGGTTGTGCGTGGGACTGTGGCCTACTGGGTTGGAGGTTCAAATCCAGCAGCAAGACTTGGCCTCCTACACCCACCACCAGAGGACAGTGATCACAAAAAACCAAAAAAAAAAAAAAATGGGTAAAGGTGAAAACAAATAATAATGTATTAAATTTTAACCTAACTATATCTGAAGGAATTCACTTTCCAATGCACACAAGGCTGAGGGCAAGCAGTTTCACATCACAAATCAATGGTCTGATAAAATTCAGTGAAGGCTTAATCCATGTGGGTTTTCACTGTCACCAATAGCTTTCTACAAAGCAGGTGCTCAGAATTTAAGCTCTAATACAATTCCTTCCTCCTGATTTTATTATTTACAATACTTGGATTACATGGACTGGTGTGCTCCTTCTGTGACATCTCACTTAGATGACTGCTGGTTTTACTGCTATTTTGGATACCCTGGGCTATCTGATTTCTTTATCACACTTTACTATAGTACCTGTTTATCTTCAGTCATCTTTTCATGAGGGCAAAACCCTGAGATGGGCAACATTGTAAGAATGAATTATTCTTAAATTAGGGCTTATGATTCAGTGTTATTTATATCCCTGGACACTAGGGGCATTAGTAACTGGTTGAGAAATAATTTAAGTATGAGATATTTGACAAATCTATTAATAATATCATTAACCTAGCCAATGCTACAGAATGTCTAGTACTATGTATATATAAAGGAAAGCTTTTTAGACTTAAAATACATAGGATGTTTACTTATACAGGTTAAAAATCTAACAGCGATAAGGGTTAGACACAAAGGCAAAAACTTCAATCCCTCGGCCCACAGGGCTGATGGTTCAAATCCAGCTGTAGCTCTCTAGGAGCAAGGCTGGGCTTCCTACTCCCACCAGGGCAGTGATGCAGAGGGGAAAAAAAAAAACACTTCAATCCCACTCATTCACCAAGCAAACCTACATCTTCAGGGCTAAGACATGTCACCAAAAACAAACAAACAAAGAAAGTAGGAGAATAGAAAGCAAATGATAATCTTAAACTGCCACTTACTGGGCAACCTTAAAAGCAAGACATTGGTACCAAAGTTCATACCAGAATATGTGCAATAGAGGGATTCTTGGAGGCATATTAATAGTCTTAGAACTGATCGCCTTTATAAACTATATATCCATTTTAGGTTTATGAAAGAATAAAAAATACACTCTTCTAAGGCATAATTTAAAAATGTTTAACAAAGTATAAATCTTGTGAAATTGAGAACTATTTAAACAACAAAATAGAATGCTCGCACATATCTTTACTATCTCATAAGAAATAAGCGATCGTATTTATTGCACTACCTAAACAAATGGACCTCGTTGTTGTTGCTACGTTACAGAGCTGAATCTGATGTACAGTGGCCCTACATGACAGGATGAGTTTCCAAGACTGTACTCTCTACGGGAGCTGGCTACTACTTCTTTCTCCCGCTGGCCCCTTCTGGGGAGCAGTCAAAAGCGTAAGTACTATGCCACAGGGCTCCTTAACGGACTAGTGCCTCGCATATCATAAGCATTTCATATTTGCTTGATCAAGTTACAGCAAGTAACGTAGACTTGTGAATAAGCAAAAACACAGCACTTACCTGGTAATATACTTTTATCTGTCTCACCAAAATGGATAGATTATGAATTCTGAGTGATGCATCATTGTTGACCTTTTGATTTACTCTCTGACTTTCCAATTTAGGATTACTGCAAGAAATTAAAAAACGTATCTTAATCTAAAATCACATTAAAATACTTAAAATGTTTACAGTCAGATATTGACAATCACTTCAGTACTTTGATCTTGAAGTCGACTATGCACTCATCTTCACAAACAGATGATCCACAAGGATGACGACGGCACAGAGTTGGGTACCAGTGCGCCTCACCACGCAGCTGCCACCACACCCACCGCGATTCATGGCAGCGCTACACCAGGCCAGAGGAGATCTGTGCTCCAAGGAGCTTTCAGGAGCTGGGATTTGGAAGTAATGCCATGCCTGTCTTACAAGGTGCCTCTAACTGGACTCAGAACACCAACCTTTCAGCTAGGGCCTAAATACATTAACCATTTGCTTCACCCAGGGGCTTTAAGGCAATAGCAAAATAAATTTGAAATTCAAGTGATAAGAGCGTGTTTTTTCCTCTTCATACTCTAGGGATGAAACCTCACTTCTTTTAAATCTTTATTTTCACTCAACATGAATTCACCTAAGTTAAGAGTTTAAAATATGGACTTATGCCCAAATCAATGCTATTTCTTTTCACTGGGTCCAACACAAAACAAGCCATTGCTATTGAGCAGATGCTGAAGCACTGCACCCCTACAGGGCACGTGGAGTAGACTAGGCCCGCAGGTTCCCACAGCTGCCCTGTTCAGAACAGTGAGTGTTCTACTACAGCTCCCCCCAGGGAGAACGAAGAAGCCTTGCAATAGGTGACACGGGTTGCTGATTTTACGTTGGTAAATCTGGCCAAGTCAATGAAAGTAAAAAGCGAGAGTATTCTAAGACAAGGTAAACTGAAACAGAAAGACAGCCAAAATGTCAAAGTCAGTAGACCTTCCCCATGGGTTTCCAAAGCTTGCTTTCTCCTGTTGAGCACGTGGTTGGTCTGAGCACAGCCCAATACATGACCCACTGCCCCATCAGGCTCCTTTCTCCACGAAGAGAAAGAATATTCATTCACACCGAAACTGCTAAGTTGCACAGCAATACCCTTGATTCTAAAATGGACTCATTCTTGTTTCTTCCTTTCTCTGACAGTTTGAAAAAATCTCGTGTGCCTGTTCCTACTAAATTCATTTACTTGACTAATCCCCTGTGTGATACCAGTCATTATCACCACGTGCCCTCACCAACTTTTCTTCCCAGTGGAAGTCATCCTCACCCATCACCGTCCTTCACCGCCCTTTAAACCAACTCCCCCCGCTGGTTTCCTCTCCCCCGCTATGGCACCCTCCTCTTCTCACCTGGCTGCCTCAGATGCTGCAAGGATGTCTTCCTCAGCCATTTCCTCACCTCTATTCCCATCTGATTCTTTCCCTTGTATACATTAATGTAGTGGATTACATTGTTAAATCTCATGCTGAATCGTCTTCAAATCCTGAAGTGTTTACTTCAGTGCTTTTAAAATTCACTTTTTCATTAGACTGTAAGTCTCCTGAGAGCAAGGAGACTTTTAAATTCACAGCTCTATCTCTAATAACTACCTTATTTGCTGGCACAAATGTAATCTGAATAAATAAGACAAACTTATCTGGAATAAACACAGTGTTTTAGAATTTTAGAGTTTTTAATCAGAGCTATGAGATAAAAGTTCCCAAGGCAACAACTCACCTGCAATGTGGAATAAACACCCCTTACCAAGATTTGTGTCCCAAAGACCAGCTGATTTAACAGAACCTTGAACTACAACTGGAGAACTGCAGAACACAGCCCAACAGCATAGGCTTCTCTGAGCTATGGCTACTTTATGTTTGGTAAGTAAGGGAAATAGGGCCTCAAGTCAGACAGCCAAGGCAAATGACAGCCTACATGAGGAGTGGATTTCTGAGGGAAAAGCATCAATCAAAATGATTTACATAATCAAGGAGACTGCACACTGCAGGAGTCAGATACATGTGTCAGTCTGACCAGGACACTGAAAGCAAAGCCTTCTTTTATGCAATCAACTCTGGTGTACTCTAAACAAAAATACATTTGTGATCATATAATTTACATAGCATAGTTTAATGATAATAAAAAGGATTTTCTATTCACTTATCACAATCAATTTTAGAACATCTTCCTCTTTCTTGTATTCTTTATTTGTTCCTCATTTCTTCCCAACCTCCCCTGCCATATCCCCCAAGAAATCATTAATCCTGTTACAGTCTCTACAGATTTATCTATCCTGGATTTCATTAATAGAAAATCAGACACCAAGTAACAATAACTAAACAAGAAAACCTCAATAAAAAAGAAAGCAGAAAAAGTTCAAAACTAGAATCAATTTAAACTGGGTCACATGGAAGCTCGAATGATCTGGTGAAATTTTTGGCAGTAAGAACCAATTCTCACTGAGTCAAGTGTTAGATCCACTGATGATGAAAGCTCTATTGCTCGAGCCACTATTGTAAAAGACAAGTACACTTGTGACTGGAGAACAAATTCAGATTCACCCTAGCTAACGAAAGTGCTAGCAATACCTACACTATAACCCCACTTTCATTGAGTTGCTTCAGTCAGTCGGATGTCGACCCTACCATCTAGACCAGCGGTTCTCAACCTTCCTAATGTCAGCATCCTTTAATACAGTTCCTCATGTGGTGCTGACCCTCCATTATTTTTGCTGCTACTTCATAACTGTCATTTTACTACTGCTATGAACCTGGAGATCCTGTGAAAAGGTCACTCGACCCCTCAAAGGGGTAGTGACCCACAGGTTGAAAACCACTGGTACACAAGTATTCTACCGGGTTTCTGAAGCGGAGGCTGCTGATCTTCACGGAAGCGGAAAGCCTCCTATTTCTCAGAGTGACTGGTGGGTGAGAAGTGCTGACTTTGGGGTCATCGGCCCAAGGAGTCCCCATTCAGTGTACTACACCAGGATGGTTCCTTTACAACCAAAGACACTCAACAAGTAGCTTTCCTCTCCACTGTCTATTCTAGCTGCTTATTTCTATTTTCTGTACTCCACATTTAAATCCCTTCAAGTCCCTCTCACCCAGAGCTATCTCCTATTCATCCACCAGGAGAGTTTTTGAGATTACTTAGTTTCGCTATAAATCAGACAGCAGAAGTCCAACATAATAACCAGTCCAAGATCTTAAGAGTTTTTTCCTTGAATCTCTTTCAGCTTGTTTTGCTATAGGATGATTCAGGAAGAAAAAAAAAAGTATGATAAAAGAGTTTAACAATTAGATCTATAAAACTAATTATGTGATAAGTCATGATAACTACATTGCTAAAGATATTCCACATTGTTTGCAAAGCAAGCAATGAAATGATAAATGAATATTCTCCTCCCATCCACTTCATTACAGAGATTTTTGTTTGTCTTGTTTTTCAATGATTTTATTGGGGGCTCTTACAGCTCTTATAACACTCAACATGTCATTTGTATGAAGCATATTTGTACACATGTTGCCATGTTGCCATTCATTTCCAAATATTTTCTATTTGAGCCCTTGGTTTAAGCTCCTCTCCCCCCCTTTTTTTTTAATAAATCATTTTATTGGGATTACAGAGATGTTACAAAGCTATATACTGAAATCTCATCATATCTCTAAAGGATTTCACTACTACTAAAAATGACTTAGCTAAAAACAACCTTGCACTTCTTATAGTACAAACCCATTATTAAAAGACCTTTCTTAAAAAAAAAAAGACCTACTCTATAAGTTGAGATGTCACTTTCTAATAAACATACTGACTTTCTTCTCATTTGAGTAAGTTTTATAATGTAAATATTATAAAACAAGTTTTATAACATAAACCTTTGTCCCTCCTACAGAGTTGTTACTCTTCTCTGTTCTTTGTGATGTTCTTTTTTTTTTTAAAGTAATTCTTTTTTTTAAATCATTTTATTGGGGGCTCATACATGGTTTTTCACAATACATAAATACACATATTGTGCCATGTTTCTTTGCATGCCTGCTGCTGTCATCATTCTCTCTACCTCCACTTTTCCATTTGAGCCCTTGACATCAGCTTCTCATCTTTTCCCCTCCATCCTTGCTCCCCTTTCCCCCACCTGTGATGTTCTTAAATCAAGCTTACAATTTTATTTTTCCGCCCAGCATTGCTCACAGGGCATCTGGATTCAGCTGCCAGGAAAGTCCATAGGTTCCTTTGTGTAAAAACTCTTTTTCTAACAAGTAGTGAGTTCCCAGACTTGAGAATTTTCATTTGCTCAAAAATCATTTTTCAATTTATGGTAAAATAACTAAGTTTTCTAGACATTTTTTTCACCCTTTAAGGAAGACTACCTTTAAAAATGAAGACAATGAAGAGTATATAAGATATTGAGCTTTTTGTTGTTTTGTTTTATTTTTTGGGGCATCACTGGTCTCTGGTCGTGGAAGTAGGAGGCCCAGCCTTGCTGCTGGATTTGAACATCCAACCCAGTGGGCTGCAGTCCCGCACAAAACCACTACGCCACTGGGGCTCAGCTGATATTTAATTTTTACAAACTAAATATGTTGGAAATTATTTGAGAAATACAAGGAAAAATGAAAAACACAATTGAGTATTTTTTGTGGGCATCACTGCCCCCTGGTGGAAGTAAGAGGCCCAGCCTTGCTCCTGGAGAGCTGTTGCTGGATTTGAACCACCAACCCTGTGGTCCGCAGTCCCGCACACAACCACTACACTACCTGGGCTCAGCCTAAGAGTATTTTTTTTTAAGTCAAAGAAAGTACTCCAATACTTGAAACAAATCTCACATTCAACAGGAAGCCTAAACACTCCTGCATCCTTTTATAAAAACCATGGTGCTTCACAGGCCTCTTTGCTATGATGACTTCAGATCTGGGGAATTAACTAGATCACAGAAATCCCAGTAAAAGAGTGGAGGTCTTAGTGGAACTAGTCACAGCTAAGCACCCAAAGCCTCTGGCTCCAGTCTCTAATCTCCTAATTGTGTTCCTAATTGTGATTTCAATACGCAGAACTGAAAATGTCCTGCTTCTATAGAATCACTAGAGCGTGCATCCTAGGATAATCCTACAGACTCTAGGTATGGACCCGAGAGCAATAAACTCACAATTAGAAGGCAGGTTTCCCATGTGAGGCACTCCCAATCACAGTCCGGGTCACACGGACATATGTTAAGATCCTGGGGAATAGGCCCTTTCACCCCAGGGTGAGATTTTGTCATGTGAGATGATCAACCTCAAGTGACAGTGCTGAAAAGCTTTGAGCTCCATCCCCATGATGGTAACAGAGTATTTCACAGTAAGCTTGATTGTAGATGATATAACTGTACAACATCCTGTAACTTCAGGAAAAACAACATGCTAAAAAGAGAAACAAAAAACAATAATGGCGGAGGCTGAGCCCCGGTGGCGTAGTGGTTGTGCGCGGGACTGCGGCCCACTGGGACGGAGGTTCAATTCCAGCAGTGGGGCTGGGCCTCCTCCTCCCACCACCAGAGAGAAGTGATGCCCACCACCCCCCCAAAAAAAAACAAACAAACCAATAATGGCACACCACCTGGCTGTGAGGTAACAATGCTATAGTTACAACACAAAATTCTGACTCTCAATTTAAATACACTCATAATAAATACATGAGGGGGACGATGCAAGAAACAGAAATGGGAGCAAACCGTCATCCACTAGTATGCTGGCAGACAGTGGGCGGGGTCTACAAGGGGTAAGTACCCCGGCGAGCAGGTAGGGAGCTTGATACGCTGCCAACAAAGGTCAAAGTCTTCACTGTGGAGAACAGAGGTGAGGTGTGGGGAACGGGGCCGGGAAAAGGAAGAGCATCTTCCCCTGTGAACCTTTCAGTATTAACCAACCTTGTGAACCTTATAAACATTTTTTTAAAGAAGCACAATAAAGATGCTTGTGAAGCTTCTCCCATCTTACTCACTTCGAGGCTAGACAAGTTAACTTCAATTTTAAGCCAGAAAACATTTGTAAACATACACCTTTCCCTAAAGACAAAAAGAATTACCACCATCTGTATAATTTCAGGTTTATCGATACACAATATAAATTATACTACAGCAACAAACTGTATAGTATGACTTGTAGAATTATACTTTCCTAATTATAGCCTATTAGGTATCCCCTCTTCATTCATGTGTAATATTTAAAATGCCTAGCCAAAATCAATTCAGAGAGAAAAGAAAGGAAAATTACCACAAATTCAGATAGCATCACAATGAATGGACTTTTGATTAAGCTGGTTTGAAAGTATACTCCTTCCCGCCCCCATCCCCCAGCATATACTTCAGAAGGGTCTTTTTCTACAATAAAAATGAGCTACTGAATGATACCCATATGACACATGAAATGTGAGCAGAAACCTTCCTAATCATACATAGCTGTTTCCAGGGTAACACAATCGCAAATCAACCATTTCTTTTCATAAGATGAAAACCACACATGCTTTAGTGGCAATAGCCTAGGAATATAGCTCAAATCTGGCCAAGAAATGAAATGCAGTATGGCAGTAAAAGATGACCTCAAGCAATTTCGCATTTATAAATGACCTACTTATGACAAGTCACATTAATTTCAATTACAGCAATAAACAGATAATAGCATTATCTATCACTGCATAGAGGACTTTTTAAATTAGAGGAAAATATTAAGGAAAAGTTGGGCATTTTTGCAACACCAATACTCTAAATTTGATAGTCTTACAACCGCAGATATGTTTTTACTTACTTATTGACTAAAATCTAGAAACAGAAATCTGATAGTTTTAATGGCGTTCAGCTCTTCTTTCCAGACTGCAAACCTGTTGTGTCCTTTTGTGGCATCTGTTCAGTGTTATTGCTTAACCACTAACATGTGCTCGCAGTTCTCATCATGTTGTTCTAGTTCAAAGCTAGATGTACATAGGGTTTTGGTTTTTTAATTTTTTAAAAAATTGAGCTTTGGGCTGAGCCCCGGTGGCGTAGTGGTTGTGCGCGGGACTGCGGCCCACTGGGATGGAGGTTCAATTCCAGCAGGGGGGCTGGGCCTCCTACTCCCACGACCAGAGAGCAGTGATGCCCCCCCCAAAAAAAAACTGAGCTTTGGGGCGGAGCCCCGGTGGCGTAGTGGTTGTGTGCAGGGCTGTGGCCTACTGGGTTAGAGGTTCAAATCCAGCAGAAGCTCTCCAGGAGCAAGGCTGGGCCTCCTACTTCCACCACCAGGGCAGTGATGCCAAAAAAAAAAAAAAATTGAGCTTTGTATTCTATAGCGTGACATATAACTAACATTTGCACATCACTACGAAATGCTGGAAATAATGAAGTCGTTTGTGTTTCTATTTTAAATAAAATATGCATATGTCAGAATGTTTACTTTAGAAAAATATTTCTTATTGTAATCATCATGGGCTGTCCAAATAGTGAGGCATCTCAGGTCTCAAATATAATCGGGGAAATCAGTGGCTTAAAAAAAAAACATCTCTATGTGCCAATAAAACTAAAAAGAACCACAATAGTACTTTCCCACTTCATGCCTCCTCTTTCTTACAAACACCCCACCACTATGCATCACAGCCAACAATACAACTTAATTTTTCACCTACTATAGGCAATTTCCCAAAGTAGGCTATATGGGCCTCTGGGGTGCTGGAACCATCCAGTGGGGGAGCTGCAAAAGCAGACACCTATATGTTAGCTTGAATTATTACAAACGTTTTTAATTGTCAAGGGGATTCTGAGTAATTTTTTTTCCCTGAAAAGGAGGAAGTAGGCCAAAAATGCCTGGGAACCCAGGTACCAAAGAGCCACTAAGAATCAGAAATGACTCACCAAGAGTGGCTGACTGAATATTTTCACATCTCCTTAACTAATTCCACCACTGTTTTACGCACATCAATTGCTGCCTTTGGTATGGAGTCCTCGGGGCGGGCTGAGTACTATGCTCATCAGGGTTTTCATAAAGGACAGAACTTTCCTTAATATATATGGTGGTCAATGACATGGCTAGTGACCAAAATGCAAGAAGTCTCTTTATAGCACCAATGAGCATCATCACTGATCTAAGGGGACACCTTTACCCATTATCTTCACACATTAAGATGAGATTATTGAGCTGAGCCCCGGTGGCGTAGTGGTTGTGCGCGGGACTGCGGCCCACCGGGACGGAGGTTCAATTCCAGCAGTGGGGCTGGGCCTCCTACTCCCACCACCGGAGAGCAGTGATGCCCAAAAACCAAAAAAAAAAGATGAGATTATAAAGTTTGTTTTACTGAGTATTCCAGGGCAGTATTTGTTCCAATTCCAGTCAGTGCTATAAACTTAAGAAATTCCAAACGGGATTGATTCGTAGTCAAGTTATTTCCTTTGATCAGTGACAGACTTAACTACTGCTGCTTTCACTCCACACTACCAACTCAATAGGGCAAAGATTCTTAACCTGAGGTCCTTAGACCCTCCTGTTTTAAGGTACTGTTAGTGAGTTCTGACTCACTGAAATCCTATGTACGACCAAATAAAACGCTGCTCTACCCTGCCCTGAGTTCACAATTGTTCCAGTGTTTGAGTCACTTGTTGTAGCTACCATGCCAATCCATCTTCCAAGAGGCAATCAAAAAAAATGAGATCGTATTGCATTGGCAAATGTGCTTCAAAAGACCTCTTAGTGTTAAAAAGCAAAGATATCACTAATGTGTGCCTGACCCAAGTCATGGTATTTCTAATTGCCTCATTTGTATGTGAAAGCTGTACAATGAAGAAAGAAGACTGAAGAAGTGATGCCTTTGAATTATGGTGTTGGCAAAGAACTTGTATGTTGTAGACTGCAGAACAAACAAATCTGTCTTAGAAGAAGTACAATCAGAATATTTCTTAGTACATTAGACACGTTGTCAGGTGGTCCCAATACCCAGAGAAGGACATCAGGCTTGGTAACGTAGGCAGTGAAAAAGAGGGAGACATTCAATAAGCTGGACTGACAAAGTGGCTGAATCGAGGGGCTCAAACTTGGGACTCGTGAAGGGGTGGCACAGGGCTAGGGGTGTGCTGTTCTTTTGTACCCACAGGGTGACTTTGAGTCAGAATCAGTTTGACAGCACTTAATACCACTTACCTATTACCTACCTACCTAACCACATCAATACTTACCTATGCATATAGGTAGATAAATAACTGTTATCTACATAGCTAGCTAAGTAAGATTGGAGACAAAGTCAAAAAGTATTGCTACTGGAATTCCAGTTCACACGTGTATGGATTAATTCCAAAGAAAACATCTTTAAATCTGCCTCTACTGTCAGTGGATGGCCTCATACAAGTTCTTGACAGCCACCACCAAGAAAAAAAGGAAATCAACTGCTCCTTCACTATGTCAACTGGCTCCTCTCCCTACGTGCAAATTTCCAAGTCTCAAGTAGGCCACCTTGTTCGGCAGGGCTTGTCTCCTGCTTTAACTCCTTTCACCTTGTTAGAAGTTGCAGTTTCCTGAGGTCTGTCATTGGTTCACTTCTGTATTTTCTGGTTACCCATGTCCTTAGTTTCTATTACAAATTTAAAAACTAATTTCCCCATCTCTGTTCTAACCTCTCTGAACTCCAGACATACTCACACACACATATACACATAGTACAGAATATCTTCTGCAGACACTCTAAAATTAATGTATAACCTATTTTCTACACTTCTCCTCAATCCTTCATGCTGTAACGTCTCCTCAGAGACGCTAAAAGCTTTAGTCAGACACAAATCCGTCTCTCTTATCCTCCCTATCAAAGTGGGAACATCACTTCAACGTCCCTACACTGTCTTCCCGGGAGCCCTGGAGGTGCAGGGAGTAACATATTGGGCCACTAGCTGAACTATCAGTGGTTTGAACCCACCAGTGGCAGTCCGCTTCCATAAAAACATACTCCTCAGAAACCACCACTTTGCTCCACACAGTCACTGAGTCAGAGTCAACTCTTAACAGAAGGTAGTGGTATGTGTCTTCTACAATACCTATTCTATGAGAGTCTTTCAAAAAGTTCACCGCCATTATCTACAGGGGTCCTCAAACTTTTTAAACAGAGGGCCAGTTCACTGTCCCTCAGGCCATTGGAGGGCAAGACTACAGTTAAAAAAAAAAAAAAACTTAAATTCTTAAAAAAAAAAAAAAAAAAGAAAAAGAAAAAAAATTCTCTGGGGCCCGGCATGAGTCCACTGCTAAGCAGGACACCAACGGCGGCAAAAACACCTGGAGGGCTGGATAAATGTCCTTGGTGGGTCACATGTGGCCCACAGGCCATAATTTGAGGACCCCTTCTAGACCATCTGGTGTATCACTGCAGTTCCTATTGTTACTCTGGGTTTCATCATTTATGGCTTGGGTCTGCCTACAATGCAAACGTTACCTTTAAATTTCTTTTGTGATTTTCCAGAGCCTACATTATTATCTCTCAGTCTAAGTAAGGTAGTGACACATTCTAAAGAAACAAAAAGGTCTCTGTGAACATGTCCAAAGACAGACTAGGTAGGCATGGATCTGGTCTGAGAAAGCAGCTTAAAAAGTATCCTTACCCAGGGCTGAGCCCCGGTGGTGTAGTGGGTGTGTGCGAGTCTGTGGCCCACTGGGTTGGCGGTTCAAAACCAGCAGCAGCTCTCCAGGGGAAAGGCTAGGCCTCCTACTCCCACCAGAGGGTAGTGATGCCCAAAAACAAACAAACAAACAAAAATAGTGACCAGAAGTTGGGTGAATGGTAACCAAAAAGTATCCTTACCCAATATACTTATTTTATAAAATATAAAGATTTTATATTTATATAAATCTATGTCATACAAATAAATACATATTGTATATAAACATAATATACTCGTGTATTATAAATAAATACTATATCTGATATTTTGGATATCATATTTGATGTATTATATAACATAAATGATATCGATGATATATCTTTATAAGTATATATCTTATATACTTATATTCACATATCATTAAATATATCACACAACATATAATATGGTTACATGTAAATGTGTATGATATTGTATATTCTATACATGTGTGTTATATAGAATGTATTATATATAAATATATTTTTTTGGGGGGGCATCACTGCTCTCCGGTGGTGGGAATAAGAGGCCCAGCCCCACTGCTGGAATTGAACTCCCGTCCCAGTGGGCTGCAGTCCCGCGCACAACCACTACGCCACTGGGGCTCAGCCCTCTATATAAATATATTAAAATGCATAATGTTAAAGCTTTATGAATGTGTTTCATACAAATAGGTAAGTTCAAATTAGAACTATCACTGCAAAATCATTTGTCATTATTACTTATGGGGGAAAATCACAAACATGGAACGCCGGCATGCACGTAAGGAGCCCTGGTGACGCGATGGTCTGGGGCTGGCTACGCATGGCAGTGTTGGCAGTTTGACCCCATCAGCAGCTCAGGGGGAGGAAGGCCTGGCATTGTGCCACCCTAACAACTCCAGCCTGAGAAACACTGGGGGTGGGGGGGGGGGGGCAGGAAGCCCAGCCTTCCTCTGGCTATGAGTGGCTACAAGTTGGGCCTGATCCGACAGCACACAACAAAAGACACACCGCTCTCCAAGAACACAGGCGGTCCTACTTTGATAAACACTACTGTACAGGGAAAACCCCATGATCTTCTTAGCATGAAACACAAAATGTGCCAGGACCTGCTGCTCATTGTCCACATCTCTGCCCAATCCTTTTTCATGTAAGAAGCATGCAACTTCTGTGCCAGTCATACAAAATACCCTGTAGTCCTGATATCCAACTCTCTTTATTCACACAGTCTAACCTTTATTCGTGCTCTTGCTATCTCATGATCTACAGTGATGCCCTTTCACCCACTCCCCAGGTTGATTCCTTTAGATAATATAGTATACAATATATACGATAACATACACATTTATATGTAACAATATTGTACCACATATACTATTATTTTAATATATTTAACAATTTATGAATATAGAGTTTAAAAATCAATAAATACTTTTTCCAGGATGTCTAGTCAACTTTCATGTTCCAGCTCAGAAGTTACCTCCTCCAAGAAATTCTTCCACAGCATAATCACTTCCTTCCATAATCCAGCACTGTATCAAGCATAAGTCTACTATATAGCACATACACTACACTAGACATACTTGTCTCCCGTATCAGTGGGCAAGGACTATACCTAATTCAGCATTATATCTCCAGCATCTGGTAGGGATTTTGGAAAATAGTAAGCACTCAAACTATTCACACTGAATGAACTCATCTTTGAAGGAACTCTCTCCTCAACCCCCTCAGAAAGCCCTGCCTTTAGATTCTGCTAAGAGGGGTCTTTGTCCTTAAGTCCATTCTAACCCGCCTCAGTCCACAATCCTCCACACTGACGAAAAACCTACAGACAAACTCCAGGACCATCAGAAGAAGAGCCTCAAGTGGAGCATTTCAAGATCCCCATCTGAAGTGGCAGAGGCCAGGATCAGAGACACCAAGGGCTGGTCTCCATACGGAAACCACTGGACAAAGTAATGGGGTCAGGGCAAGAACAGAGGCTGAGGCAAGGAGACCAAGAGACTAACAAGTTAGTACAATTTGATTTCTGTGCCCACAAATCATACAAGTTAGCATGAGTTTATGCTGGCACCAAAACATGCACATTTTTTTTCATAATATGGATTGTCCAAGAACCTTTTAAAGACCCTCCTTATACAGAAAATAACAACTAAAAAACAAACGACAAACAATCCATTCAAGAAATGAGCAAAGGACATGAATAGATACCTCATCTAACAGAATGTGAAAAGATGAAGACTACAGAAACAAATACGAGGGTGGCTGAAGCTCATGCACCACCACTAGTGGGACTGTCAAATGGAGTCACCACTCCAGAAACGGCACGTCCCAAAAACTCAAAATAGAAATACTTCATAATCCAGCCATCACACTCACAGACATGTATCCAAAGATTCAGAAGTAGTGACATGGGCAGCCATTGGCCTACCCACGGTCACTGCAGCATGTACAAAAGCAAAAAACCAGAATCCATCTAGGATAAACAAACTGTAGCACATACATATAGTGGAATAAAATGCAATGGTAAAGGACAATGATGATCAGATAAAACCTAACAGATGAATTTGTAAGACATTATGCTGAGTGATTTACATCAACTGCAAAAAGACAAATAACTTTTATGAAAAGTCAAAAACACACATGAACAGAAAACCACAGAGAACCCTGCTCTTTGATGATTATCAGGGATGGGAGAGGGAATACATAGAACAAAACTCAAGTTCAATTAAAACAACACTTAACGGGACTGATGGTAATTAGCAGAACCCCTGAATCTACTGCCCAAGGTCATCTTTTTAAGCTAGAGCTGAATCCACTCTGAAGGTCACCTTTAGCCAAGTAATGGGTCTGTAAGCTAAACAATAACAAAAATGCCATGAGGAATGTGCTCCTTTATGCAACATTTACACAAAATCAAGAAGAAAGTAAAGAGCAGCAGGTGTGACATGGGGCAAATGAGGTGGGAAGGGTGATAGTGCTGATAACACAGAACAAGCTGTGATGAATTGTTGAATGGAATCTAATTTACTGTACAATCTTCCACCTACAATGCAATACAATATATATTTTTTTGCAATACAATATTCTCAATGGGAAAAAAATAGTGAATCCTAACAGAGAGATCCCTAGAATCTTTCTGAAAGAGAAAAGCTAGAAATTAGTTTTCCTTTCCATCTAACATGTGAGGATAATAGTTTTCCTTAACTAATTTATATTGTGAAGAGAAGTTTCAGTGACACACACACACATATGTAACTACTATCTTCTTTTTTTTTGTTTTTGCTTTTTTTGGGGGGGTGCATCACTGCCCTCAGGGGGTGGGAGTAGGAGGCCCAGCCTTTGCTCCGTGGAGCTGGAATTGAACCTCCATCCCAGTGGGCCGCAGTCCCGAGCACAACCACTACGCCACCGGGGCTCAGCCCCTACTATCTTCTTTTTTACCTCGCTTCCCATTAACTTTCTACAACTGAACTGAGAAGCAGACACCACTGTGGGTTGTACCCCTGTCCGATGTGAAAACATCAGTCCGCTATGGACAAGAAAGGCAACATGCTGGATACCACAGGAGAGTTACCGAAACCCAACTGCAAGCACTCGAGTCTAGTAACATAGAAAACCATGGATCATGACATGCAGGTTTCTCTACTTCATAACCTCAAAGCAAACAAGAAAGTTGGGGAAAATATCCTATACAAGTGGTGAAAACAAATAAGGGACAGAAATGGAAAATGAACTAAAACCTAAAAGCAAATTCTACAAACCTAAAATTGGAAGATATCTTCAAAATTTCTTAAATTCATAAAATTAGGGCTGAGCCCCGGTGGCGTAAGTGGTTGAGTGTGGAACTGCAGCCCGCGGGCTTGGCGGTTCAAATCCAGCGGCGGCTGGGTAGCACCCACGACTACCAGAGGCAGTGATGCCCACAAAAAAAAAAAAAAATTCATAAAATTATAGAAAGCTTCCATGTATTCCTTCAGCCTTTACTGAAAACTTAACCCATCCTGGAGACTCTGCCAATGCTAGTGACAAATGTCAGTACGATAAGGGGTTTTGATGATGTCCCTCTAAAACCTAAAAGTCCCGTAGTGGAATGCTATGGGGTCATAGCATTGCTATGGTGTTGTAAGAATTGCTCCAATGCTAAGAATCAACACCACGCGGGTTCCTATGTGACAGACAGAGGTCAAATATATGTTCTCCAACTATGCCACCATTTTTTATAACAACCACCCCTCTAAACCACTCTTCCCCTCTCTGGCACAGCTAGAGATAAGTTAAGGCAATATAATAAATTTAACAACAGAGAAAGATAAAAACAAAGGACATCTAAACAGAATGAGGATATTCAAAGGCTTCAACATCTCAAGGGGACCTGGTGACTGTTCTAGAAAAAGAATGCTCATGCTTTTTCAGCAGGAAACCTTAGAACAGGCAGTTCAATGTTGTCAACTGCGAGCTCCATTAAGGGTCACTCCTTTCAGCTCTCAGCCAGGTCTGTAAGCTGTGGTACCCTCCAGGCCTGGGTGTAACTTACACTTTGGACTGCTAACCGCAAGGCCAGCAGCTGATACCACCAGCCGCTCCCAGGGAGAAAGCTGTACAGTGTGGGAAGACCCACAGGGGCAGTGCTACTCTGTCCTACACGGTGGCCATGCATCAGAACGGACTCAGTGACACCAAGTTTGGTTTCAAGTTTGCCACCACGCAAGCCTGTTCAGTCTTCCCTGCTTTTGGTATCTTGTTGCAGTCACCGCTTCCTCTGCTGGCTCCATGACCCACGTTTATCCACCACCACAGCAGTGCTGGTAGGTCAGCATGCTCACCCCATTGTTGTGCTGAGTCTTCAATGCTATGATTGAGACCCCTATGACAGACCCTTTATTTGGAACTACAGTGGTTAAGTGTGTGGCGGCTCTTTCATATATGGTGTGGGAGGCCACATCTCACTGCTTCTGGCTTCCCCAATGCCATGAAGCAGCCGTTAGACAAGCTCCCAACCTTCAACTTTCTTCACCTATTCTGACACCAACCATTACTTGTCTGCTGGGTTCAATGATTCAATGCAATGCCCACACAAGACTCACAGAAAATATTCATGATTAAAGAGTTTATTTGGGGACATTTACAGATTGCCACAAATCAAGACCATAAAACATGGAGTCTCGGGCCACAACAGCACCTCTCCTCAGCCAGCAGCCACGTCTCTCCCTATGTATGGCCCTTGGTTCTCTAGCTCTGTGGTCCGTGAACCCTGCCTGCAGCTCTGGCTCACAGCCTCATGGTCTTGGTACTGCTCCTCTGTTCTGTCCCTCAGTTTCCAGCTGGCTCCTTTGCTCTATCCAATGGGCTTCATGGCTTGGTGCCTCTGACCTCCAGCTTTGTCACTGCAGACAAAAGTGCTCTCAAAACTGTTTTCCCTAGAGGTGCTTCTGAGGATGCACCCGGGATTTGTGTGTTCCTAACTTCTGAGCTGGTGCATTCTTATATACAGGCATGGTTTTTTACTTTCAGTAGAAACATTCCCAAAGAAACAAATGGAGATGATTTGAATCGCACCCTTTTCTAAGATGGACTCAGCATAATCCTCACTTTTCTCCTGTCCATGAGCATAGTAGAGAATACCTTCCAAAGTGGGACTTTGCCTAAGGGATTGTGGCTAGATGAGCCATCTTAATGGATTACGTATCAGGTGCTAACCAAAATGTCAGTAGTTTGAACTCAACAGCCACTCTAATTAGGATTACACTCTGGGCATTCCCCCCATAAGGCAGTTCTACCCTGTCCTATAAAGGTTCTGTGAGTCAGAATCAATTCAATGGCAACAAGTTTGTCTGTTTTAGGAGGTTCTTGGTGCAGGGATCCTGGGCCCAAGGAATGTCCCCTCTCCCGGTTCTGTTGGATGAAGAAGCCTCCCACAGGAGGCGAGCCTGGCCACCTACTTGGGGATAGTTCTCATCCACTTCAGGGCTTGGCTTTCATAAACTGACAATCCTTGGGTGGATCACAAGGCAACTGATCCCTGCAAGGTGCCAATCATTTGTGAGCTGCAACTTGGACAATCATTTTTGGAGAATTACTAACCCAATCAAGCAAGGCCATAGAAAATAATTATGAGTATTAAAGGATGAGTGAGAATTTGCTTGGCAAAGGAAGGAAGAAGGGGTTATAAAAATAATTGAAATAAAATTATAGCTGAGCCCCGGTGGCTTAAGTGGTTGAGTGTGGGACTGCGGCCTGCGGGCTTGGCTGTTCAAATCCAGCGGTGGCTCTCAGGAGGCATGCTGGGTAGCTCCCACGACCACCAGAGGGCAGTGATACCCCCCCAAATAAAATTATAAAGATATCCAGGGCTATTATTTATTGAACACTTAACATATGCTAGGCATGTGTACAAATATCTTATTTGGTTTTCATTAGTTTTTTATCCCGGTTTATAAGTATGAAACCTGAGAGATTAAAAATAATAAAGCTAAATAGATTTGACTGCAACAGAGGTTTGTTTTTTTTTTTTTTAGGCATCACTGCCCTCAGGTGGTGGGAGTAGGAGGCCCAGCCTTTGCTCCTGGGAGCCGGAATTGAACTTTCATCCCAGTAGGCCGCTGTCCCGCGCACAACCACTACGCCACCGGGGCTCAGCCGCAACAGAGGTTTTATAAAATTAAGTTGTGATCTATTTTGACTTCTTTGAGGAAACAGTAAAAGAAGGATTCCATGTAACACCAGACGAAAAGAAGAGCAACCAGTGATGGGGACACAGGAGTCAACGATATAGTAAACAGACACTGTCCCTGCCTTCACACAGCTACCATATACACTCGAGTTTAAGGCACCTTGAATATCAGCCAAGGAACCTAATTTTACCACAAAACTGCATTAAAAATGTGCTGAAAAAATCGGCTTACACAAGTATATACAGTATTTCTAGTTCCTTTTTCTTTCTCCTCCTCCTACCCCCAGCCCCCAGTCACAGAAAGAAACATTCATCTCCCAACTTGTAGATAGAGAAATTGAGATTTGAGGAATGTTAATTAACTTCTTAAAGGACACAATTATTAAGTAATACAGCTAGACTGAACTCAAGTTCATTTGACCCAGAGCCTAAAGTTATCCACCTTTAACTCATAGGCTTTCTTATTCATTCATTCAACACAAGTGTATTAAGAACCTTCTGTATGGGCTGAGCCCCGGTGGCATAAGTGGTTGAGTGCAGGACTGCGGCCCGTGGGCTTGGCGGTTCAAATCCAGTGGTGGTTCTCAGGAGCAGCACCACCGGAGGCAGTGATGCACCCCCCCTTCCAAAAAAAAAGAACCTTCTGTATGTAAACCACTATGCCAGGGATACAAAGGAAAAATATATAGCCTGTCACTAAAAAACTAAACAAAACACCTCCCAGGCAAGGGAATAGTCAAGGCTAACCAAGAAATGCCCAGTCCAAAGATGGGCACAAGACCCGAATAGATAATGAAGCATCCTGGCAGCCAACAACCATTGGCAGAAATGTTCCTGCTCATTAGTAGTAAGAGAAATGCAAACTAAAACAACAGTGAGATACCACCTCTCACACTGAAACATTTAGTGAAATTCAAAAGTACAGAAAATAATGTGCAGAGGATGTGGAGAGACTGGAACGCTCTTACATTACTGGTGGGACTGTAGGATTGCACAGCCACTATAGAAAAAAGTATGGGCTAAGCCCTGGTGGCGTAGTGGTTGTGCGCGGGACTGCGGCCCACTGGGATGGAGGTTCAATTCCAGCAGTGGGACTGGGCCTCCTCCTCCCACTACCGGAGAGCAGTGATGCCCCCCCCAAAAAAAACCAAAATAAAAAAGAAAAAGTATGACACTTCTTTTTTAAAAAATGCAAATGCAAATCCCTTCTGATCCAACATTCTCCCTACTGGGGGATGTATATCACAAATAGATGCAAACCTATGTTTATAATAGCAAGATCATTGAAACAACCAAAAACTCCAGTTATGGTACATTCATATAATGGGATATTAGACATTATAAAAAAACCAGACTCTCTTCAACACCATGAAACATGGACAAAACTAGAGAACACTGTGCTTAGCAGAGTCCGTCAATCTAATACAGACAAACATTTAATAACACCACTATTACAGGAAAAATAAAGAAAACTCAAAGTGCTTTTTATACCAAAAGTTAAGGCTTTGGAGACTTCAAGGAGACCAGGGATGGGGGAGGAGACAGGGATAGGAAACTATATAGGGAGGGAGGATGGCGGAGGGAAAACAGAAAGAACCACATTTATAGTGGTGTTTACCAGGTTATTATTAAGATTTCATTCGTTGGGCTGGCCTGTGCAACTACACAGAATATATTTCTTTGAGGAGAAAAAAAGGAGAGTGAAGGCTCGTGGTCTTAAAAACCCTCCAGTCTCCATAGCTCTCAGATCTAAATATTGGTCTGAGTGACTACAGAGGAAGGGAAAGTACAATGTAGTTTTTAGCAATGTACAAGTTCATCACAAACATGGAAAAACTGCCCCGTCACTGAGTAAGAAATGGCTTGACAACAATGGGTTTGGGAGATGCTTTCCTTTTTTCAAGCCCCAAGGAAAAAAGACCCGTCAAGAGCGACTGAATTATTAACCCAAGAGTTAGGGGCACATCTGAAAAATACTTAGGTTAAACAACAAAACTTGGTAATAAATTAGCAATTTTGATTGCATTGTATGTTTTTTAAAAATAAAAACAATGAGTCCCAATGAGAAGTGTTGAGTCATTACACCAAAATTCAGGGCTAACACTATCATCGGTAAGAGAGATTATGTATTTTATAAATCATTTTAGGATTATGAGCATAGAATCATAGCATAATGTATTTTGGAAATCTTAAGCATTGATAGGACAAAGGAACAAAGCTCAGCACATATCAAAACAGCTAACTTCCTCTCTAAGTGAATGACTCTTTAGGTGCATTTTATGAAGCTAACTCTCGAGATATATGTAAGGGTCGGATGACCATGTTTCAAGGGGTTTACGTCAGAAAGTTTTCATAATAGATGAATTCCTAAAGCGCCTAAGAACTCAAAATTCAACACGTAGAAAAGTGATGAGTTTAATCAAAAGTAGTAAAGTATAGAAATCTATAGCTATCTAATAAAGATGAATCATGACAATGCCAAATACAGTTCTGACAGTATAATCAATTCTCCATTTTAAACCTTAACATAGCCTATTTCCAATGACCTCGATAATATAAACAGTGTACCTTTTAGAATTATGAAATTATAATGTCACCAATTTCTTACTACTAGCAAGTAATACTCAAAATTGGTTACATAACTGAGGGATATCTCAACAGGAAGTTTATTATTTCTGTTTCACCTTCATCAAGCCCCATGCCTGACCACCACCAGTGAGGGGGGAAAGTTCATTTGCTTGGAGTAGGAAAACTCCCTGCAGCATGCAGAAGAGCTGGCCCATCCATCATTTCCTATCTCTAAATAGTTTCCTCTCCCTAGTAATACAGAGGAGTGATGCCAGAGGTACAAAGATTCTCTGATATAGGAAGCTACTTAATGAAACCCAGGATTCATCTTCAAACAGTGAATCCCATGTTAATGAAGAGATTCCAAAATAACATGACAATCAGTAAACAAACAGTGTCATGACATCCAACTCTTCACTTTCAGATTTTGGGTCCAAAATGGAAACACCAAGAGTCACAAAATTAATCAATATTCTTATATTTAGTAAACACCTTAAATTTTAAATTTCTATCCTAAGGGTCAGAAAACAAAATCCAATGTCACATCTCAAAACTGTCATATCAGTAAACAGAAAAAAAAAAAAGATTAAACAGTCAAAAGCATTGGCTTTATAAAGTGATTTCAAATTCTGGATCGAGATGGACTAACAGAGTAAAATTTACCCATAGGCCTAAAACAACTGGAGGTGGGGGCGAGGAGGAAGAAACATGTAAATTTTTCAAGACACTGAACAACACAGGGAATGAAGAACAGGGGTCCCTAGCAGACAGGAAGTAAGAATGTGAACCCTACAATGCCCAAGCTTATTGTCCTTAAAGAGTTTCCGGGCTGTCGAGCTGGGAATACGAACTCAGGCAGAGCATATTAGTCTTCCTGAGTTGAGAAGATAGAACTGAGTCCAGAGACAGACAGCAAGAGAGCGAAACACTCAGGAGTGAGTGTCTAAGAAAAGACCCATAGACCTATAGAGGGTTTTCTTGTGTCTTCACCTGAGTGCAAGCAGTCCCCGTTTTATGAACAACATGAGTTCAGCAAGTGTCTATCACTGTCATTTAGTTTTACCTGGCTGCATGCAAGAAAAGGCTGAAAGCCTTGTTAGTGCTTTACAAGTTGCACGCACAGCAAGAGAAGGGAATGGTGATAAAGAATTGTTGGTTTGGAGCTCTGGTGGTGTAGTGGGTTATCACCACCAAGCTACCAGTTCAAAACTATCAGTCACGTCTCCTGAAAAAAAGATGAGGCTCTCTGCAGATTGACACCTTCAGAAAGTTACAGGGGCGGTTCTGCTCTTGGCCTTTAAGAGTGTTATGTCGGCTGAGTCCCGGTGGCGCAGTGGTTGAGTGCGGGACTGCAGCCCATGGGCTTGGCGGTTCAAATCCAGGGGTGGCTCTCCAGAAGCAAGGCTGGGTAGCTCCCATGACCACCAGAGGGCAGTGATGCCCCCCCAAAAACAAACAAACAAACAAAAGAGTGTTATGTCAGAAACCAAGTCAATGGCTGTGAGCTTGCTTAGGTTTGACTTTTTTCCGGAGGGGTTGGTTCAAGAGTGGGAGGGGTTCAATCATTTCAAAGTGACGGCAACCTTATATTAAATTAGAGGGAAAGTACAAGCTGTCCATTCACAACACCATCACCCTGAGGCCTTCTGTGTTTATAAATATATACTATGAGGAAACTAACAAGCGTAGGGAAAATGTTACTCCAAAGTTATAATGTTTTCCTTGGGATGGAGGGGGGCAGGGTTGGGGGTGGACTCGGATAATAAAGCGGGGGATTAACTGCAAAAGCAGACACCTAATTTTAGCCTGGGGATGGGATATAGTACAAACATTTTTAATTCCGGGGGGGCGCCGAGTAAAATTTTTTTTGAAAAAGGAGTGGTAGGCTATGTAAGTTTGGGAACCTATGGGTTAGAGGGCACACCACAGCACACGTAGGGACCAGCAGTAATTCCTGTCCCCACTAACAAGAATTTTGCCTTCAACATGGGACACAATCAGCCCCACATTAACTGCTGCCCTAGCAAGTCCAAAAAAGCAAGATCCAAAGAAGATTGAGCCTGATCTCGGAGCAAAACTCCGAGATACACTAGCTAGTATCCAACAAGATAAACTTCCTAATGTCAGGCACACAAAGCAGGAAAAACAACCTACAATAAGAAAACAAAACACGAATACAATTTACCCAGAGAGACAGAGGGAGAAATGAGCATTAAAGAGCTTTTGTAGCTACGTTCCATACATCCAAGAAGCTAGAGGTCAGGCAGACATGGAAAAGATTTCAAAAGTCTAGATTTCCAGAGATGAAACTTAATGTTACAAATGAAAAATATGCTGGAAAAGATTAACAGTGGATTAAACACTGCAGGAAAAAGATTATCTAAAATGAAGAGGCCAAGTGGTGTAATAGTTAAAGAGACTGGTGCCACCAAATGTCGGTGCTTCAAAATCAGAAGGAAACAGACAATCTGCTTCTAAAGATCTGCTTTCAACTGCGGCCCACCGGGATGGAGGTTCAATTCCAGCTCCACAGGAGCAAAGGCTGGGCCTCCTATTCCCACCACCAGAGGGCAGTGATGCCCCCCCCAAAAAAGATCTGCTTTCAACATCTTGAGAACCTTATGAGGCAGCTCTGCCTTGCTCCGTGGGGCATAGGTAGAACTATTGACTCAATGACAAAGATTCTGTTTTGCCAAATAAAATGAAGAGGGGAAAAGACTGAGGGAAAAATTATCTGAGAGCAGGAAAGGACAACATAGTTAAAGAAATGGTCAAAATTTTTCCCAGTATCGTGAGAAAAGATGCCCGGTTACCAACTGAAATATTGTCTGGGATCTTAAATAAAGGCTTGTATTCAAACAAGCAACCTTCGGAGTGAGACTCCAGCTAAGTCCTCACAGAAACAGCATACCAGGCTTGTGTGACCCCAAGGTGACAATCTCAAAACTCACTATGGTGAAAAGTATCAGAATATCCAGTTTGCAGAAGGCTATGGGAGAGTGGAGGAGCCCATCTGCAGAGTGCCTGGTCAGACGGAGTTACTGGCAGATCTGCTCTCGCCAAGGCGAGCATCTCTGACGGCCTTACTATCAGGCAGAGACCATTGTAATCCTGACTGTTGTTCCCCTATAAACACGACCTGAACTAGCACTGGATGCTAGGATTTCTTAGATGGCCCATGACAGAAATGTCTTCCCTGGCTTCTTGAACATCGATAGGGGTCTCTTCCCTCTTACGCGAGCAGAATTTGTATTTTCACCTATATGCTAACGTTACCACCTTAGTGAGACTTATCTGACACTATTTTGTGTTGGGTTTCCCAGCTGTGAAAGCACAGGAGGAATGGATGTATGATGACAATAACTATTACAAGGTGTTGTGGGAAATGTAGGCGTGGGTGATGGGGAGGGAAAGGGGGGTTTCGGAAGTGAACAGTGAGGGGAGAGAAGGGTGGGGGCACTAGAACTAAGATTGCACAGCCTAGTTTGAAAGTGATGTGA
>PVJH01017773.1:0-46947 GCA_004026705.1 Nesogale talazaci | reverse complement strand
TACAGATATGAATCAAAGGGTCATAATTAATTTTGCTTTACCTTACACATGTGTAGGATAAAAAAATTACATCATCTTTATTTTCCACACACTTTTTTTTTTTTGGGGGGGGGGGCATCACAGCTCTCCGGTGGTGGGAGTAGGAGGTCCAGCCCCACTGCTGGAATTGAACCTCCGTCCCAGTGGGCCGCAGTCCCGCGCGCAACCACTACGCCACCGGGGCTCAGCCCTCCACAAACTTTTTGAAGCCACAAATGCTCACAGTAATATTCTTAAGGTTAAAATGCAAAAATCCAAGCGTCTCATCAGTGGTATAAAGAATAACTATATGAATCGTTCATTGGTGGTTCAGTGGTAGAATTCTCACTTTTTGTAGGGGAGACTTGGGTTCAATTACTGGCCACTGTACCTCATCAGCAGACACTCCCCATCTGTCTCTGATGCTGAATAAGTTTCACATAAATGCTCCAGAAGGGCCTGGGTGCCAACTTCTACCAATTGGCCCCCATGAAAACCCAGTGGATCGTGGTGGGTCTAGAATCAGGGAGATGTTGCCGGACTAGCCATTTGTTCCCTTGTAAAGCAGTCACCACGAGTTGTTTACTTGATGACAGCAAACACGAAAGCAGTAGGATTACTGACTTTAATGAATAATGGTTAGATGTGCTGGAATTTCAAAACCATAGTTGGCTGGTGGGGAGAGGAAAACGTCACAGAATGATTATCTATATTTTTAAAGTTAAAAACTATAGATTAATATTATAGGAATAAAAAATCTGATGAGGCTATAAAAAAAGTGAGGAAATGCTAAATATAGAGTTCAGAGGCTAGAAGTGACCTCTAGCAGGAAAGCATCTAGTGGTGGAAGAGGGCACAGAGTCAATTTCACAGTACTGGTGCTGTTCTTGTTTTCTTTACTGGTTCAGTTAACAAATACTTTATTTATTCTCCTTTCTCCTTTCATAATGAAGTATGCTGTATGCCCAGGTGTCCAGAGCAGCTTACCTTTTAAGGATCTTTTAAAAAAGTTTTCGCCCTCACCATTTACAAAGTTCAACATATTTATTCTGTCACACAGTTTCCTAAATGATTATAAGAGTTTATAAGTTTGATAGCCCCAGAGAGCTAATTCTTGTTCCTTGTCTTGTAGATTTCCCATCAGATATTGCTAACAAATCTCTCTCGGAGAGCACCAGCACAATGCTCTGGAAGTCAAAAGGCAGGAGGAGGAGAGCGTCCCACCCTGCCGCAGAGTCCTCGAGTGAGCAGGGGGCCAGTGAAGCTGACATTGACAGTGATAGTGGCTACTGCAGTCCCAAGCATAGCAACAACCAAGCTGCGGCGGGCGCTTTAAGAAATCCTGATTCAGGCACCATGAATGTATGCAGCACTGCCTTGATTCTTTAACCATCATCACTGGTGTCACTTGTATCTTTGTGTGTCTTCTGCTAAAACTTTAAATATTTTCATAAACAATTTCTGTGGTAGTTATCTTGTGCATTTTTTTGTTAATATGTAAAATGTTCATTAGAGATTTATTTTTTAAAGTTTGTACCCCAATAGGCCAAATGATGAAATGTTTTACAAAGTATCATATATACTTCTGTATAAGCTGAATTTTGTTGTTGTTGTTGTTGTTGTTGTTGTTGTTTTTTGGAGGCGTCACTGCCCTCTGGTGGCAGTGGGAGGCCCAGCATTGCTCCTGGAGAGCTGCTGCTGGATTTGAACCGCCAACCCAATGGGCTGCAGTACTGCACACAACCACTAAGCCACTGTGCTCAGCCCTAAGCTGAATTTTTCCAGCATGTTTTGAATGCATTTTTTGTGGTAAAATTAGCTACCTCGGCTGATATTCGGGTCAGCTTATACTTGAGAATATATGGTATATAGTTACTCTCAGATGGAAAATAATTGTCTTTTTTGTTCCTTTTTTTAGCATATGGGATCATCTATATGTTCAGGTACTACTTTTCTTTTTCATTTTAAGTACTTATTTTCTACAAGGCATTTGCTTGAATTACGGCACCCGTTTCCTTGTTCATGTCACCATTTTGTTTTTGAGCATGAATCTTGCTGGTACTATGAAACCAAGAAGCAACAAAGATTAATGTTAGTTTGAAGTTGCAACTTGTTTCTCAAAATGAGAAAATGCCATTTGGCATGTTCTGCAAGGTGATATGTATGTTTATAAAGAACTGGGATGCAATTTAGAGTTTATAGATGAATTTCCAGTATTAACATTTATAGTAACTGAAATTCAGTGCATAAAGGGTAGGGAGTTTTTATTAAGTTCTTGGCATCTTTTTTTTTTTTAATTTATTGGGGACTCTTAAGCTATTATAACATTCAATGCATCATCTGTATCAAGCATCTTTGCACACATATTACCATATTCATTTCCAAATGTTTTCCACTTGAGTCCTTGGTATAAGTTCCTCTTTCCCCTTCTCCACCCCCCCTTTTTTTTAAAAATGAATCATTTTATTGGGGACTCATACAACTCCCATCACAATCCATACAAACATCAATTGTATGCAGGCCACATTTACACACTTATTGCCATCATAACTCTCAAAACATCCTCCCTCCCTCCAGGCCCCCAGTATCAGCTCCTTACATTACCCTTCCTCCCCCCTTCCCCTTGAACCCTTAGTAATTTACAAATTGCTTTTTTTTTTATAGTGTTCACTGTCCAATGTGTCCCAACACTCGCTTCCCTGTTGTCCGTGTCCCAGAGAGGAGGCTACATGTAGATCGCTGAAGTTGATTCTCCCTCTCTATTCCTCCATCCATTCCCTCCACCCTCCTCGTATTACCACTCCTGTTACTCGTCTTGATGGATCATCTATCCTAAGTTTCCCATGTTTCCAACTTCACTGTACATCTCCTGGTCTAGCTGGATTTATGTGGTAGAATTGGGGTCCTGATAGTGGGTGGGAGGCAGCATTTGGGAACTAGAGGAAGGTTGCATATTTCATTACTACTTCCCTGACCCAAGCCCATCAGTAGGTGAGGTGACATCCTTTTGCAGAGGGGTTACAAGGAGGAGATGAGCCAGTCAAGATACAGGGTAGTAGCAATGAAATATGCAACCTTCCTCTTGGCATCTTTTGTAAGTAAATCATATTTTAAAACCTTATTCACAGGTGGTGTGAATTGGTCTAATGTAACTTGCCAAGCAACTCAAAAGAAGCCATGGCTGGGACAACATCAGACACTTTCTAGAGGGGGAGGGCAGCCTGAACAAAGAAATAACGCACAGGTAATTTGTGTTAGGGTGGAGAGATTTTATGATCGGTATTATACTAATGTAGAGGGGCTATGTGGGACAGTTTCCTTAATTTTCAGAGGTGCATATTTATGCAGTTATTTGGCATTGAAATATGATTTTGGTAGCATTCTTTAAAATGGCTTAGTGAAGGAAGGGAGAGAATGACAAAATGCTCAAATGGTAGGTAAATGTGCATCAAATTTTCGACTTTTCTGTGTATTTCTGTACTTTTAAGTAATTTTCAATTTTGTAAGATACTCTTCCTTCCTGACTTACCATGAATTACTCATAAGTAAATGTTACTTTGCGCTTCATTGTTGCAGGTTTGTCTTTGTATATTTACTTGACTGTAAACACCATAGACTAGGCTTTTGTCATGTGTGTCTGCTTTCTATAATGTGTCCAAATTGGCTAGCTTCCTGGGTTTGAGGCTGCTGTAACACATACAAAAAATCACAAGTGGATGCTTTTGAAAGAGAGAACATGATTTTTCTCACAGTTCTAAAGCCCAAACTGAGTTTATAACGTATTGTTGCCTTTTTGGTGGTCCTCAGCATTCCTTGGCTCACAGACAAGTCTTTACATAGCGCGTGTGTGTGTGATCTATTTCCTTGTATGGCTATGGAGCCATTGGTAGCTGTAGTCTTATTGTAGACACTTCAGTTGCCTGCAAATGCCTGCTATTACCTGCATGTTGCAGTGTTATTTAGTATGTGTATGTACATCCTGTTGAAGGATAAATTTCTAGGAAAAGACCCACTGGGCAGAAGGAAAGCTTATTGGTCATTTTGCTAAATACCATCAAATTGTAATAAGTTGCATTCATTTTCCTCTTCCCCTATTTATTTAGTTAGTTACTTTAGAACTCTTTTTTTTTGTATTTTGATTATTTTAAACTTTTCAGTTGTTTTAGAACTTTTTCTTCATTCTTGTACTTTCCGTATTAGCTCCTCATTTTCCCCTTATCTCCCCTGCCAAACTGCCAAGGAACCCTTAGTCCAGTTACTGTAACAAACCCAAAACAATAACAAAAGTAAAACCAATATAAACCGCAATTGAAATCAGAAAGTATTTAAAACAACAATTTTAAATGGATCATAAGGAGATCAAATGATTAAAAAAAATACCTCACTGCCATTGAATTGATGTGAACTCATGGTAACCCTATAGGGCAGTGTGGAACTGCGCTGTGAGTTTCAGAGGCTTTAATTCTCGTTGGGAGTAGAACACCTCGTCTTTCTCCCTTGGCCCTGGCTGGTGTTTTCAAACTGTTGTCCTTGGGGTTAGCAGCCCAACTGGTAACCACTACATCAAATGGTGCTAATTTTAACCTAATTGCATCTGCCACAGTTCACTTCCCAGTGCATTCTGCATGATAACAAGGCTGTTTCTTCACATCAGTAAGTACTATTTCCAACCAGTTAGTTATTTTTAGATGCTTGTATTTATGTCACTTAGGAAAAAATGTTTTCTTAATGTAGCAGATCGTCTTTCTGCATGTTGAAATATCATGTGGACTTCTTTTTTTTTTCAAACTTAGTACATCCTTTTTCATTTGTTGAATGCTGATCTATTCTTTCCATTTTTGTACATTTTCATCAGTGTGATCAAACAGCAAATTCTCAAGATTTTAAGTGTCTTTATGTTTTATTGGGTCCCCAGGGGCTCTTAGGGATAAGCAGTGGACTGTTTAATCTCAAAATTGACAGTTCAAGCCTACCAGCTGCTCTGGGAGAAAGATGAAATTGCTCACTCCTGTAAAGATCGCTAATCTCAGAAACTCAAAGGAACAATTCTGTTCTGGCCTATAGGGTTGATAGGAGCAGGAGTCAACTCACTGGCAGTTTGGTTTCTTAGTTTGCTATCTAAGTTGATGAAGATATTTTGCCAGGATTTAATTTTTATTTTGATTTGTTTTTGCCATGCACCGGAGCTGAGCCCCGGTGGCATAAGTGGTTGAGTGCGGGACTGTGGCCCGCGGGCTTGGTGGTTCAAATCTAGTGGCGACACAGGAGCAGCGCTGGGTAGCTCCCACGACCACTAGAAGGCAGTGATGCCCCCCCCCCCCCAAAAAAAAGAAGTTTATTTTTTTTAAGTTGACTGTAGCGCTTGTGAATATGTTTTAATGGTTTTGGATTTGAAATCATAGTTAGAAAAGTCTTGCCTCATCCCTGAGACTATCTGCATATGATCTCTTTTGTTGTTGTTGTTGGTTTTTTGGGGGGGGGGGCATCATTGCCTCTAGTGGTCATGGGCGCTACCCAGTGCTGCTCCTGAGAGCCGCCGCTGGATTCGAACCGCCAAGCCCGCAGGCCGCAGTCCCGCACTCAACCACTTACGCCACCGAGGCTCAGCCCCAATCTCTTTCTCTTTACATTAAACCTTATGCAGTTTCAGTGTATTCTGCTGTAAGGTAAGGACACAGGTATTACTTTGTCTTTTCCAGGTAGCTGAGCAAATCTCCTGGAAAGAGTTAGTCTTGGTGTTCTGCTCTGTTCTGTTGGGTCACTGTGAGTTGAAAGCAACTCTGTGGCAGAGAGAGAGAAATGTAAATCTCTGAGCATCATTTATTGAAAAATAAATGCTGCTTGCTCACTAATTTGAGGTGACTAGCTTTATTACATTAAACTTCCCATATGTTGGGATTTATTTCTGGACTTTAATTTATTCCATTGATCATTAAACTAATCTACACACTTTAGGGGAGAATTCACTCTATGATGGTGACTCTTCCTTTGCTAAAACACTGATTCTTTCTATTTTTGAATAGCTGTTTTGGATCCTTTAGAAATGTTGAAAAGTTTTGCTAGAACAAGTTTGTACATGTTCTTGCTATGACAATGTCTGATATTTGAGTTTTGCTGTAAATAGGATGTTAAATTATTTATAAGATCTTAAACCTTCAAAATTAGCTTTGTATTATTTGAAAAATTAATAAGTATTTGAAGCTATATTTTTTGTTTGTTGCATGTTTACTTTCTGGAAAAAGAATTTTTTTTTAAGGAGAGCTAAAAAACATATCTAGTTGTCACGGGGTTATTGGTGGTCTCCAGGAGATATTTGGAATTCCCCATGAACTTTGGTGGGACTATTAGTGTAACAACATTAATACATTTATAATTACTCTATTTTTACAATACTGTTTACTTTTATAAACCTATGGATACTATAAAATATATAGTAGTTTGAAGCATATGTATTGCATATTTTCACATCTTAGTGTAATTACATTATTACAGTTGTTGACAGTTTGACCTTTTAAAATAATAGAGCACTTTGTGAGTTCATTGAGTTGCTGACTTTTGTGTACTTTGCTGAAGTGTAGTATACATTAATAAAACTTCTACTTAAAAATAAGATTTGTTTTTTCCTCCTCTGGGTTTTACTTAGATTGGATTCAGATGTCGGGGCCATAGTTCTTCCTCAGAAAGAAGGCAAATTTTGCAAAAGAGACAAGATCATAAGCAGTTAATTCCCAGTCAATCCCACAGAGGCAACCCCAATTCTGAGTCTTTATATTTTGAGGTATTTCTTCTTCAAGTTCTCTTTTTAGCATGTTACAGCAAATGCTCTTGTATAGAAATTTATTTATTACAATGTAAACATTGTACATTCTTTTTATGTCTTTTTGATGTCGGACTCATTTGTAGTTTATAAATCACTCAGAAGTTTTAATTCATTTTTATTTGTATTGGTTATATATGCATAGTAAAACATTAGCTCATTAATGTTTATATATAAATTTTTGTCATTTGTTCATCATTTTGAGATAGCATTTAGAGACAAACCTTGAGTTTTTGTGGATTTTACATAGTATGAAACTTTTTCCTCAATGTCTGTCATCCTCCAGTGTTCCAAGTTTGAATATTTTGATCTAGTTAGTGCTGCTGATCCAAGAGAGTTTTAAAGAAGGAAAAGATAGTATTTTCCTTATGAGGCAGTTTATATCATAATTGTAATGTTTTCTGGTATGCCTCCTCTTGGCTTTTGTTGGAGGCCTGTTAAAAATAAAAATTAAGATGCTCTGATTGATATACTGAGGTGCATAAACACAATAGCTTAGAGAGGTTACATGTCTAAGATTTGATTGAGTATGGTTGGAGTTAAAAAATAGCAAAAAAGCACTTTGGGCTTAGGATAGGGTAGTGCTAATATTGCATTCATTCTATCAAGAATAGTTCCAGTTAACCCAAATGTGGTCATTTTACATGTAGTTAAAAATAGTAAGTTTAGTTTTTAAAATAAAGACATGAGTTAAGAAGTTAATTTTTACAAAATAAATGTTTATCTTAAACTTGTATTAACTCTGCTGATAGTGTGTGAAATAGTATGATTATGGTAATTTTACGTTAAAGTATATACTTTAAATATTTTTATGAATTACTCAAAATATCCAATTTAAAATTCTTTTCAATTATTTCACAGTAGGATTGCTAATAAAAATGGAATAGTATTTGTAGAAATCTAAAGGATTGGCAGATATGGTACATATCTGCCCCATCCCTGAAAAGTTAATATTGGCTATGTTTTTGCTTCATCAAGTGCCATTTCCTTTGGGTTTTTTTTTGTTTTGTTTTTTGGGGGGGCATCACTGCTCTCTGGTGGTGGGAGTAGGAGGCCCAGTCCCACTGCTGGAATTGAAGCTCCGTCTCAGTGGGCCGCAGTCCTGCGCACAACCACTACGCCACTGGGGCTCAGCCCCATTTCCTTTGTTATAGCCGACTTTAAATAGTCATTATTGGGGCTGAGCCCCTGTGGCGTAGTGATTGTGCTTGGGACTGCGGCCCACTGGCATGGAGGTTCAATTCCAGCTCCCTGGAGAAAAGGCTGAGTCTCCTACTCCCACCACCAGAGAGCAGTGATGCCCAAAACAAACCAAAAAAAATAGTCATTATTTAAAATTTTTAAATTTTATTTTGAATTATTCAAAAATATTTATTTTTATTCAAAAATAGTTTTTCTTATAAATTTATTGCCTTTTATTCTGTGTTCACTTAAAATGTGAAACCCAATTTCAGGATGAAGATGGATTTCGAGAACTAAATGAGAATGGAAATGTTAGGAAAGATGAAAATATGCAACAAAAACTTTCTTCAAAAGTAGTAAGTGGCTTAAAAAAGTTAAGCAATCTGGAACATCTTTTGAGCTATGCTGTATGTTGAAAGAAACATTAAAAGTAAATACTAAACACAGTGCGCCACTGTGGTATAACAGAAACTTATGTTTCATGTTTACCTATGATTTTTCTTTTTTTTAAATACTTATATTGGGGGTACTTACATCTCATCACAATCCATACATTCATCCAGTGTGTCAAGCACATATGCCGCCATCATCTTCAAATCATTCTCTTCCCACTAGAGCCTCTGATAGCAGTTCCTCATTTCCTCCTCCATCCTCCCCCATCCACTCTCCCTCAAAAACCCTTGATAAGTCATAGATTATTTTTTCACGTCTTACTGTCCTCCGTTGCCTCTCACCCACTTTTCCGTTATTCGTGACCCTGAGAGGGAGTTCTAGGTTGATCCTTGTCTTTGGTTCCCCCTTTCTCCCCAGACCCTCCTTTGATTCTCCTGGTATCCTTATGCTCCTTGTTGGCCCTGGGGGTTTTCTCTATCCTGGAATCCCTGTGTTGCAGGCTCTTATCTGTAGCAGTGTGCATGCTCCAGTCTATATCGATTTGTAAGGTAGAATTGAGGTCATGATAGTGGGGTGAAGAAAGCACCAAAGAACTAGAGGAAAGTTGTGTTGTTTCATTGGTGCTATACTGCACCTTGACTGGCTCATCTCTTCCCTGTGAGCCCTCTGTGAGGACTGTCTTAATTGTCTACAGATAGGCATTGGGTCTCCAATCCATGCCCCCCTCCCGCCCCTATTCACCTTGAGTATAGTTTTATTGTCATCTTTCTTTTCAAAATCATCAAGAAAAAAGAAAGTTTCCTTTGAAATCCAAAGTTCTGTAATTATTCTAAGAAGATAATTGACATTATATGACATAGTCCATACAGAGATTTCCCTATTTGGTATGAGACTTTACTTTCTCTTCCCTTGTCCCTGAAATGTTTTATGGTGATTTGGGTGAAAGTTTTTACAAAATGACTTTTTTAAACAGTTTTACTGGCATGTAATCCACACAGCCTGAATTCAGTCTTTCAATCCCATCAAGAAGCGTTCTGCAGTCAATTTTCTTCTTTCTTGTACTCCTTGTGATTAGCTCTCTGATTGCCCTACCACCCCTGCCATTCCAGTTAATCCAGTTACTTTCTCTGTAGATCTAGCTATTCTATAGATCTGCCCACTCTGGATTTCATATTCCAAAACAATACAAAAGCATTGCATGCAAACAAAAACACTAATAATAATAACAATAAAATAGAAAAAAGCCTCAATAAAAAAGAAAACAGAAAATATTAAAAACTAAAACAGCTTTAAAATGAGTCAAAGGGAAATCATGTGATAAGCTGTAAAATTATAAACTACTATATTTGCCATAATCCACTTTCCAAGGCACTTTGGTAATAGCAAGGCTGCTTACATTCCTGGTATGTGGTCATGGAATTCGCAGGCTTAATCCATGTTTATTTCCCCTTCATTTTTCTTTTCTAAACTGAAAAAACTTAAGTGGATCAAAAGGGGGAATGGATATGGTGTTTTCAATGTCATCCATAGTCTACTTTAAACTGTTGTTCACAGTTTTAGCTCTGATACCATTCCCTCCTTCATAATCAGATTATATGATTAATAGTTCATGGTTCACACAGACTGATGTGCTTCTTCCTTGGCAAATTAGTTTTCTTCTCAACAGTTTGTGCACATTTTGTTTCATAACATTGGTTGCCATCTCTCCAATTTAAGTGCACTCTTCCCACTTCCTCCTTGGGTTCCCCATTCCTGCTTGGCCTTCTTTGTCCCCTCCTTTCTTTTGATTTTGAACAAATTGCTGCTCTTCTGGTCTCATTCTGAGGAGTACACCTCTCTGGTTGGTGGTGGAGTTGTCTCCTTGTAGGCCTGTGTGTTATTTGGCTCAGCATTTGTCCTTGGGGGTTGGGTCAGTTTCAGGCATGTCAAAAGGCTAACAGCTCTATTAGAGACCATTAAGCTTGGTCTTTTTTATAATTCTGAATTGTTTTTATCTCCCTTTCACTTCATACAGAACTGTGTGATCCAGATCAGAAGTCAGGCACCATATATTTCTCTAACCTCAGCATAGCTGAAGCTGAGAGTCCCAAGGTCTATTAACCTTTGGACCAATTGTTTTCTTGAGTCCTTGATTTTCTTCACTGTTCTTTAATGAGGATGGGAAGAGACCAATAGTTGTCTTTTGTTGGAACCTAGGATGCATGCAAGCATTACTCATCACATTAAGCTGTTGTATCTCTTAATTATTTCCTGGCCTCAAATGGTCACTGTCTCTTATTTTTCATGACATTGAATACTTTGAAGAGCCCTAATTATCCTGTATGTAGAATATTCCACGTTTTGAACCACCTTACTCTTTTGATTGTTGATGTTCATTGCTGTTGAGTTGAATCTGACTCACGACAATTCCATGCACACAGACTAGAACTGCTCCAAAGGGGTTTCAAGGCGTGGGCCTTTTGGAAGCAGATTGCCAGCCCTCTGGAGGCACCAGCTTGACCACTTGGCCCATCGACTTTCCAGCAAAAACATGCCTCAATGGCAGGCCATTCTCCTGTTGGAGGTGCCACGTTTAATAGTTTGGTCAGAACATAGATGTTACTTCCTGTTTTATGCTTATATGCCAATTAATTTTTGTGCATATACAGTTGATAATGAAGTTTATCTTTTTCCACTGTGTATTTTTGATGTGTTGGTATTCCTCTGAGACGTCTAGAGTCACTAACAAATGTCTTTATTTGGTTGTTATAGTTGGATGATTTACCTGAAAACTCACCAATCAATATAGTTCAGACTCCAATTCCTATTACAACCTCTGTTCCGAAACGTGCAAAGAGTCAGAAGAAGAAAGCTCTCGCAGCCGCCCTTGCTACAGCTCAAGAGTATTCAGAAATAAGTATGGAGCAAAAAAAACTGCAGGTATATATTTATTTGCATTAAATAATGTGGTAAGTGCTACACGGGGGATTGGACAGAAGAGTGGTAAGTGCTGTGTGAAATTGCCACACTTTCATACTATAGTCACAGTAAATGTTTTTATTTTCTCCTGCAGGAAGCTTTATCCAAAGCAGCGGGGAAGAAGACTAAGACACCTGTGCAGCTAGACTTGGGAGACATGTTAGCTGCTCTGGAGAAACAGCAACAAGCAATGAAAGCACGGCAAATTATGAACACCAGACCTTTGTCGTCTGCAGGTGATAGCAGAGTCTGAGCAAGTGGCTCTTTGGCTTTGATCATATGTTTTGGTGTATTGTTAATACGCACTTGGGTGAGCTGATACCATGTGCCTTGAAATTGTATGTGTCCCTTCTCTTCCCTTGGAACCCCCCTTTAGTAAGTCCTACCTGTCGCTAGTGGTTCTTGTTCTTATTGGAATAAAGCCACAGTCTTGTCTAGGGCCCCATCTTCCTTGAACCTGTTCCATCTCGGCCGTTATCTTCATTCTTCTTTGTTGCTCCTGAGACTAACCCAACACGCTTACTTTTTCCCTTTCCTTGAATGCACTTTCCCCCAGGTGCAGGGCCCGCTGGTTTCCTCCTGTCTTCCATATCTCTGTTTAAAAGCTAGGTCTGTTTCAAAGCTAGATAGTGTACACTTTGAAGCAATACCTTTCTTTTGTTTTCCTTCAAATGTTGAAATAAAAATCACAAAAACCCTGACCCTTTTAACTGTTACACTTTCCAATTTAAAACCAAGTGACAAAGTTTTAGTTAGATTGTGTGTCCATGGATCTCTGTGTAAGAGAAAATGATCTATTTTTCTGCTGAAACAATAGTTTCTGCTTCAACAAGCCTCTTGAAATTTAGAGCTCAGCAGCTCTGACTCCCCCATGTTTTCCCCCATGTTTTAAAGGGTGAGACAAACATCAAAGAGGGAGACACTCATAAAAAGAGGCACGAGTGAATTTTTCTGTCTTCTCTTACATAAAGTGTCAGTTATTTATTGAGGAAAAAAAAGCAGAAATGTATAACTTCCAAGGCATTTGCAAACTGTTTAAACCTATAGTTAGTTACCCATCCTATAAAAGTTACCTATGGGTAATTGAACTTATAAAGAAATAGTAAATGCGTACTGAATTTTAGAATTGTGTGTGTTTGTTTTGAGATGGAGAGAGTGATAGTAACATCTCATTCAGAGCAAAAGACTACAAGGAATGGAGAGTTGGCAATGTGGCCTTGACAGTAAAAGTAGTGGTTTTGGAGTCAAGTTGCCCGAGTTTGAATCTTATTTTTCCTTTTTATTTCCACGGCAATTTACTTAAGTCTCCTGTCTGACAATTCCTGAAGGATAACATGAGCTGATGCATTTAAAATTCCAAAGAGTGTCATATATAATCACTCCATCGGTGTTAACTAATCTTGTTACAGAGAAGAAATTTTTAACCTGTGGTGCTTCAAATGGCTTATTATTATTACTTTGATTTAATATTTACAATGGCAAAAATGCAAAAATATGGTGCCAGGAACTATTGGGATTGCAAATAGGATTAAGCAATAGCTGTGGTCAAAAAGATAATAGATAAGAAAACTGTGAACAGATAATTAATTAAAAGAATTGCCTTGGGAAAGATACATGTGTTTACTTGAACTTGTAGAAGAGAAAGTGATTCTGCTAGTTTTGAAGTATAGAAAGATTGTTATAAAGAATTAATAGTAGGGCTGAGCCCCGGTGGTGTAAGTGGTTGAGTGCGGGACTGGCCCGTGGACTTGGCTGTTCAAATCCAGCGGCTGCCTCAGGAGCAGTGCTGGGTAGCTCCCACGACCACCAGTGGGCAGTGATGCCAAAACAAAAACAAAAACAAAAAGAATTAATAGTAAATTCCCCATATAGTTACAATGGAAATAAAGACTTCATAAAGATGACATTTGAACTGAGCTTTGCAAAGGAGTAGGATTCTTGACAGAAATGATTCTAATTTCTAATTAATCAGTGTTGATTACAAAGAAAGTTGTTGGGAATTCTAAACAAAAAGGGTAAGATTACTGGGAATGATAAGATTGTAAGACATCAGTAAGGTTTTTTCACCGAAGGAGTGTGGAAATAGATCAGAGATGACTCCAATTATGATGTGCAGGACTAGTGCCAGTGAGGACTGTTGATTGTAGAACAAAATATAACTCATGGAATGGGCTCCGAGCTTGTTGATTTGAAATGCTGGGAGAGGAGCTTTTCATAGTTGCTATTTAGCAGTTTACAAGTCAGGGTTTTTCAACAAACTTTTAAAGGAGCTGTGAGACTATATGATTGCCAGGAAAAGGTGCTCTGTCATAAAGCTTTGGAGAATGCTAAAGAACAGAAGGAAAACAGGAAACTGTAATGCCACTGAAAACACACACACAATTTTAAGGAAGAGAATGTGTGTTTTGATACAAAGCTAGAATAGGATGAAGACTCAGAAAGATCGTCTTGGGAATTGTATGGTCTGGATGACCCTTGGCAGTAGCATGTTCAAAGAAAATAGCTATATTGCAATAATTTGGGCAGCAATGATGAGAAAGTAGGAGAGGAGAGGAGAGTTGGGATACTTTAGCTTGATAAGAAGGATTTTGTTAGTCTGCCCAATTTTTTTCCCTTTAGGTAGATGAGATTGTAGTCTGTGGGAAGGCAAAAAGAATATGGATTTTAGAGAAACTTGCATGATACAAGGAGGAAAGAATAGAGCCAAGACCTGTAAGCTCTGAGCTCCTTCCTTAAAACAGAGGTACTCGTGGGACTGCCCCTATGATCCTCTCTGTGCATTGGCTGCTCTGAGTGGGAATATCATCCTCAGGGCTTGGTGGACTAGGATGATTTCCACTTTTTCTCTTTCTCTCTTCATTTGCGCCTTGGTCTTCTCTGATCAGTCGTGCCCCTCTCCCTGAGCTGTGGCTTCAGTGCTGTCCTTTGAAGTGTATTCTTTGCCCATGTAGTTGGAATTGGGGCCAGCCCCACAGACCTCTATTGGTTCCCTGCTTCGTGTTGGTATGTTGCATTCATGTCTTGGTGCACCAGATTAAAGTCTGGACCAAAGGGCTGACTCCACCATGAGACAAGATATTGCTCACTGAAATATAGCACTTCAGTGGCCAACACTGGAGACACAGTGCAAGAATTGTGCCCAATCTGACCCCACCACACCGGGGTGAAACATTAAGGGTATGCAGCAGGACAGCAAAGGGAACAAAGCAATGAAGTCCCCAGGGGATACCAAAAATAGACTTGGGGTCAAGGCGTGGCATCCCATAAGATTTGACTGGAAAACACTCCTAAAGGTCAACAAACACATTATTCATAGGCATTTTTGGTTGTTTTGGTTTTTTTCTTTTGTCATTTTGTTTTGCTCTGTCTTGTTTTTGTGTTTATTAATGTTTCTGCATGTCTCTCTCTAGATAAGCGGGATGAACAATCTGGAGGAGAAAACAATGGGACTGATGGTTTCAGGGGGACACAGGAGAGGGGGAGGTGGGGGAAAGGGAAGGGGAGTGTCAATAAGCCCAGGGACAGGGGAACAACAAGTGATCTAAAATTGATGGTGAGGAGGACATATAGGATACCTGGTAGGACTTGATCAAAGACAATGTGGCTCAGAGGTATTACTGAAACCTGAATGAGAGTTGAACATGATACTGGGACCAAGAGGAAGGTGAAGAGAGAGAAGAATTCGGAGGCAAAGGGCATTTATAGAGGTCTAAACACAGACATGTAGATATGTAAATATATTTATGTATATGGTAGGAAAATAGACCTATGTACATATATTTATAGGTTTAGTATCAAGGTAGCAGATGGACACTGGGCCTCTTCTCAAGTATTCCCTCAGCACAGGAACACTTCCTGGCATTCTGTGATGCTCACCTTCCTGACATGATTGCTGAAGACAATGGTTGAATAAGCAAATGTGGTGAAGAAAGCTGATGGTGCCTGGCTATTAAAAGATATAGTGTCTGAGGTCTTAAACTCTTGAAGATAAACAAGTGGCCATCCAGCTGAGAAGCAACAAAGTCCACATGGAAGAAGCACACAAGCCTGTGTGATCCTGAGGTGTTGATGGGATCAGATATCAGGCTTCAAAGACCCAGAATAAAAAATCCTATCAATGTGAATGAGGGGGAGTACAGAGTACAGAAGACCCAAAGCCCATCTGAAGACAATTGGACATCCCTTTACAGAAGGGTCACAAGGAAGAAATGAGCCAGTCAGGGTACAATATAGCACTGTTGAAATATAAAACTTTTCTCTAGTTCTTTAATTCTTCCACTCCCCAACTGTCAAGATCCCAATTCTACCTTACAGATCTGCTATACCAGAGCATGTCCACACGTACAGATAAGAGCTAGAAACATGGAATCTGGGATAGATAAATCAAGATTTCATGAGGGAGGGAGAGGAGGCGAGGTGAGTGAAATGAGCTGATACCAAGGGCTCAAATGAAAAGCAAATGTTTTAACAATGATGATGGCTACAAATGTATAAATGTGCTTGACACGATGGGTGTATGCATTGTCGTGAGAGCTGTAGGAGTCCCCAATAAAATGATTTAATTTAAAAAAACAGGTATTTAGATGGAATTGGAGCAGGGGAGAGTTGGTTGTGGAGCTTTGGGCATGAGTAAGGATATGGATGTCTGCTCTGTGACTTCTCTGGGAGTTGGTAAGTTTATATGGGTAACACCTTAGGAAGATGGAAGGGAAGCATGTTGGCTAGAGGAGTTGAGAGTTCAGATGAAAGGGGAGGGATGTTCAAGGACTACGGGTAGTCATTTGGAGAATTAGAGCTTTTACCAAGCATAAAATAATTCTTATATAACAACAAAGGGCAAAAAGTTCTGACAGAAAGTGTGCACAGTCTCCGTGGCCAAGCTTTGCCGTGCTTGCGTGTTGTGAAGTAGAAATGAGCACTGACTGCCACTTGGGGCTGCTAAATTAAGTCCACTGGTTTTGTCTTTCTCTTACGGAGGCTAAGATGGATCTGTGCTGTATCTGGGGGAGCTATGTACTTGATCCCACTATGATGATTTCTGTTTTTTTCCATGGTCAGCAGTTTTGTTTTTTTAAGCTTGTCATTGGAAACTCTAACATTATGTGGGATTCTCTGTAATAGTGAAACCAATGTTCTTGCTTCATTCTAGTGGCCACAGCTGCTTTTCACAGTAAAGACTCTGCAAACAGAAAACTATTGACCAAAAGTCAAACCTGTGTAACATCCTTAAATTCTTTAGATTTTACTTCTTCCAAAGCAAAAAAAGGAAAAGAGAAGGAAATTGCAAAACTAAAGCGACCTACAGCACTTAAAAAGGTAAAATTTAAAACCTAGGGTTGTTACTATTTTACAGAATACTATGAAGGTTTAAATCTGTTTTACAAAAGTGACTTTGTTCTTTTAACGAGCAAATTACTGTATTGTCTTCCTTAGATATCCATGTATCTTAATTGTAAATTTGTGGTTGGGAGTGTCAATAGCACTCCATCTGTCTTGTTGAAATAAGGTTCAGAAGAATGAATTATTTCTATAATGCTTAGGAAAAAAACCAAAAACTTTGAAACATTTAGCATCCCCAAAGACTTGTGGGCTACAAGCCAGAAACTCTGGGTTCTGGGACGAATTGCACTCCTCAGTCCACAGCTGTAGGCTCCTTTGCTTTCTTTCCTCTGCGCGGCCCTGTTGTCAGGGGCCTCGGAGTCTGGCCCATGCCTACACCGCACCATCCCCACAACTCTTAGGAGTCAGCCCATTGTTGGAGCCACTTGTCACTCCATCTTAATGGGGGATCTTTCTCCTTTGCACTGAGATCTCTACTTTACCAAGTCTGATGTCCTTCCCCAGGGGTTGGTCTCTCCTGACAATATGTCCAGATTACCTGAGGCAAAGTCCCAGGAGGCAAGATTTCACCTCCCCAGCCATCAGTTCTGGGATAACACCTACCCTCAGACAATAGTGTTAGGATCCGAATGAGATAAAGCCTGTGCAAATGATAGTAAATTGGGAAATGGCTATCAAATTGTAACTCTATGTCCTGTTTCTCAAATCTTATGGATAATGTAAATTATCCATAATTTGAAGGGTATTCTAGTATGTTCCTCGGGTATTTTTTTTGGTAGGGGTGGGGGTATTTTCTTTTTAAGCTATAGGTCAATCATCTGTTTAGTTAGTTTTTTAATATTGATAGCCAGGATACCTCAACTTTTTCTAAGTAGGAAACATTTATAAGACTTCAAGAATTTTTGAAAATTTGACCTAAAAGATAATGGACTTTTTCTATGAATTTTTTTTCCTTTTGTGGGCATCACTGCCCCCTGGTGGGAGTAGGAGAGCCAGCCTTACTCATGGAGAGCTGCTGCTGGATTTGAACCGCCTATACCCTGTGGACCGCAGTCCCGCACATAACCACTACGCCACCGGGGCTTAGCCCTTCTATGAATTTTTTGAATCCCCCATATGCATCAAAAATAACTCCACCTACATCACCACATTCCCAAATATATTCATTTGTGAACTAGCACCCACAATAGCACCTAAATAGTAAAGTGAATTTATTTTAATGTCACATCAGGCTTTTTCAGAACAAAGCAACCTTCTAAAAATCCAATTGTCTTAAGAAGAGAGGAACTGTGAAGGCAGTAAAACCCAGGAAGGGATGCTGTGGTGCAACTCAGCACTTTGCATCGAGAGCAATTTGCTTTATATCATAACATTTCCCCAGTAATGATAGCAACGGTACCATTAACGAAAATCTCAGAATTTCTTCTTTCTTTTCTAGAACATTGACTAGTTGATTGAAAGTTTGTCTTTCGATGAAAACTGTAGGCAAGCCATGGTTGCAATCATGTGAATATTGGTACTTGTGTTCGATAAACCTTGCAGTAGCATTTTAACATGACTTTTCATGGCTTGCTTGGCAGGGCCTTCGGTTTCCTTTGTTAGGTGTACAAACATAGACTGGCTGCTGCTTTCTGAAAGCAAAGCCACGTTACCTAGGAGATTGGTAGCACTTCCATCCATGGAGTCCCCAGCTTAATAGAAAGTTTTTGAGTAAACATTAAAAACAATAAAAGTCTTTTCATATATACTATTGTTATTTGATTGGCAGAGATGTTTTCCTCTTATGCAGAAAAATAACTACATTAATCATCTGCTTAGAAATCACCATTTTACTAATTGACAAATCGAAATTTTGAGGAATTTTTTTTTTTGCAATTTGCTACTAATGTTAGTGTTCCTTGCAATCTCAGCATTATGCTTGTGTTTGCCTAAGACCCAAGTACTTTGGGACTCTGTTTTAAGGTGAAAGTTGATTTAATAGCTACTTTAGCAGCTTTATACAAATTGTTGTATACCCCCAATACAATTTTTACATTGTGTCAGTATTTTTATTTCCTTTCTGTTTGTTCTGTTTTCATTGATCTAGCTTCCCTTCTCCTCTTGCCTTTTTACTTTTGCTTTTGAGTAAGTAAATGTTAACCATTTGCTCTCAACCGTCACAAAGAGAATGATGGAAATCACTCATTCAATAAATTTATCAGATTTGGTGTGAAGTCTAGAGTATTCTGTAGTATAATCGCCTCCTTTTATTTTGGATGTAGTCCACCAACTTTACAGTGCCCAGAGTTGCATTGACTCTTTTGCCTGACAGTTTCTATTTCTGAAAAATGCTAAAATCCCCAGGACCATTTTTTGCTTCCGCCACCATGATTATTGTTAAACACATCATGTTGGTTCCAGCCCACGCCGGCCCTGTGCACAACAGACCAGAACCCTGCTCAGGCTGCACCAGCCTCACAATTGTTCCATTTCTCTTGTACCCATGTAACCACGGACATTATAGCCAGTCAGTGTATCCTTAAAGAGTGATCTGTAATTAAATACTGACAATGACTTTTAGGTTATTTTGAAAGAAAGAGAGGAAAAGAAGGGGCGTTTAACTGTGGACCACAGTCTTTTGGGATCTGAGGAACCAGTTGATGTGCACTTAGATTTTAGTGATGACTTGCCTCAGGAGATTGTTTCCCAAGAAGGTAAGAACTTACTTTTTTTTCTCTGCTTCCATACAGTGGCCTAGAATACTTGCGTTAAATATTTAATTACTAGTTATACGCCTAATTTGGAGGATGTACTTCACATTTTACATAATTTTAATTTTTGAGATTGGTTTCTTTTGAGGATGCTTCTTTTAGGGAGGTCCTTAAGTGGGGAGGGGCAAAAGAGGAAGTTAAAGAGGACGTCTGAGACATTTTTGAAGCTTTAATCTATAATTTGGTACAAACCCTCAAGTTAAAGACTACCATCAGTGCAAGAGTTTTCCTCTAAAGTTATTTCTTTCTTCTCATTTTTATTTGTCAGCAATGATCATAATTGATTAACTTTTAAAAAAATCAGTTTATTGGGAGCTCATATGTTGCCTATCACAATCCATACATACATATACTGTGTCAAGCACCTTTGCATACCTGCTGCCATCATCATTTTCCAAATACCTGCCTTTCTACTTGAGCCCTTCATAACAGCTTTTCATCCTTTCCCCTCCCTCCCCGACTCCCCCACCAACCCTCAATACTTTATAAATTATTATTATTTTATCATATCTTAAACTGTTTGACGGCTCCCCTCATCCACTTCTGCTGCCCATCCTCCAGATAGGAGGTTATGTGTACATCCCTGTATTTGGCTCCCCCTTTCTATCTTACCTTCCCTCCACTGATCTGGTAACTCCACTCTCACTACTGGTCCTGAGGGGTTCATCTGTCTTGGGTTCCCCATATTTATAGTTCCCATCTGTAACAGTGTACCTCTTCCAGTCCAGTAGGATTTGTAAGGTAGAATTGGGATCATAATAGTTGGGGGGAAGAAGCCTTTAAGAATTAGAGGAAAGTTGTATGTTTTATTGCTACTTCACTGTACCCTGACTGGCCTGTCTCCTCTCCACGACTCTTCTGCAAGGGGATGTCCAATTGCCCAAATAGGCCTTAGGTTCCCACCCTGTTCTCCCCCTCATTCATAGTGATGTGAATCTTGTTCTTTGATACCTGCTTCCTTCATCCCCTAGTGATCACATAGGCTGGTGTGCTTCTTCCATGTGGGCTTTGCTGCTTCTGCGCTAGATGGCGGCTTGATTACCTTCAAGCCTTTAAGACCCCAGATGCTTAATCATTTGGTAGCTGGGCACCATCAGCTTCCTCCATAATTGATTATCTTTTAATTTAATTAGTTTGAGTTTATCTTCTTCCTTTTTTGAAATTAATGCTTATTCTGCCATTAGTAGAGAATTGCAAAGCCAGTTGCAATGCAGAATCCTATTGATCATTCAGATTCTGTTTCATTCAATAGCCAGCACATAATGATCCTCGTTAGTACTTCAAGCAGTCTTGCAGATTCTTCTAAAATGAATTACTACCATGACAGAAGTTCTAATTGAGATCTAGCTAAGCTTCTTTTTCTTGTGATATATGATTGTTCCTAGACTTTTGGTAACATATTTCAACCTTATTTATATGTAGAATAAGCATTGTGTTTATGAAAATGAATTTGCTTTTGAGAATTGTTCAACTATAACATAATTGGTAGGATTACCCTGTATTCTCAGCTTAATATGATTCTCTATTTAAATGTCTCCATCTTTAGTTCAAGAATTGTTTATTGAACATCTACCATGTATACAACAGTTACATGATGATGGAGAATGATGATTATAGTTTATTGATCATGTTAGCAAGGAATTTATAGTTTAATAACAAATAAAAAGATCTATGTGTAACTTTACTAGTTAATTACTTACATTTACAAGTTTTTATTTATTGTGCTTAGCTGGAAAGAATCTCAGAAGTTAATACTATTAATTTTGTAATTTAAATTCTCCAGGAAATTATATTTTAGATAATTTGGTCTTTCTTTCATCTTTAAGACATTGTGTTTGATTTTTTTAATAGGAATATATTCCAATCGATAATAAGACTTTATTTTTTGTAGTTTTATGAACATTGTTTATTTTGATGTCAAAAATGCCTAACTCAGTTGACATCCTAGGTTATTTTGATATGTGATGGAGTTTTTCAGTATTGGAAGTTTCTAAGTTCTTTCCTTTCTGTGTGTCTCCCCAGATACTGGACTGAGCATGCCCAGTGATACTTCACTCTCTCCAGCAAGTCAGAATTCTCCTTATTGCATGACACCTGTGTCACAAGGCTCTCCTGCTAGTTCTGGGATAGGCAGTCCAATGGCATCTTCAACAATAACCAAAATCCACAGCAAAAGATTTAGAGAGTAAGTTTTATTTTTACCTTGTTAGGGAGATTGGCTAGTTTAAAGTTTTTGTAATTCTTTCTTCATTCAAGCAGACAAAATGATGAAGATCTTGAGACTTTGCTGAAGTTTTTCACATTTTGTTTCACAGGATTTTCTTTCTATTGTCAATGATCATGTGAAAGTGAACTGACAGTAAATATGTCCTCTGTATGTCAGTTAGTGTTTATACTCTAGAAATTTAGCCTCTCAAACCTTATCTTTAAAGTGACAGAGAATAAATTTCACCCCCAAAGTGTTTTTCTTGTACTTATTCACATTTCAAAAAAATACCAATTAATTGGTTTCTAAGACCCTGTTTGCATGAAGTGGATTTAGTACATGAAATGTATTTGATTTTGAGAAAATCCTTCCTTCTGTTCTAAAATTAAAATAATTTATATGTCAAGGGAATAACAAAGTATATCATTTCTGTGAATAAACTTAGCAGTTACTGCTGTGAAGAATTTTGGAATTTGATATTCAGGTAGTTGTCTTAATTTTACACATAAAAATGGCATCTGTGAAAGCACCTTAGGGAAAGAACAATCGAAAAAATCTTCAACCTACTTGACTTACTCTGTTCCTTAAACTGATGTTTTTGAGCAAATCCTGCCTGTCTAGATTTTTGAAGTCAGTTGAATGTCAGGTAACATGTGGAGCAAATGAAGCACTGGGGAGAATGTTACATATGCATGAAATGAGCAGCTTGAAGGAAAGAAAAAATGCCTACTGTAGTATTATTCAATTTTGCAAATTTCAAGTACAGTATTTACTCTGCTTCCTAAATCTGGCCACTCTGTTTCCGCTGAAGTTGTATTCTACTTGTACTTATTTTTCTCATAAACATAAAAACAGTGCCCAATTAAGTTTGTTTTTTTCTTTTTTTTTCTTTTTTTTTGGGGGGGGGGTGGGAGCAGCACCACTGCCCTCAGTTGGTGGGAGTAGGAGGCCCAGCCTTTGCTCCGTGGAGCTGGAATCGAACCTCCATCCCAGTGGGCTGCAGTACCACGCACAACCACTACGCCACTGGGGCTCAGCCCTAAATATGCTTTTTTCCTGAAGAAGCATGGACTTAGATTTTTCCACTATTATAACTTAGAGGTGGAAATTTGTTTGCTTGGTTATTTTCATATCAGACATTATGCCTTGTTTGTCTTCCAGTTAAAGGGCTTGCTTGTAGTAGTGATGAGGGAGTATATAAAATTGAATAATTTCCTTCCCCCTGAAATAAAGCAGCCTCACACTTACTTGTTTTCAGGGTTTTTTCCTCCTCTTATTTTAGCCTTACATGGTTTCAGAAAGAGCCTCACTCTAGTGTTTTGTCTAACATAAGAGCATGCGACTTACCTCAAAGTAAGTCTTCAGTGTAGTTATTAAGTTCATCTTCTCTAGCCATAGACTTTCATAGAGGGATCATTGGCTCTTTTCGCTATTTTCTTATTGTTATAAATTAGTAAGCCAATGCTTAAAGATCACAACTTATCCCAAACCTGGATGGTGAGTTGCTGGTATTAGGGCTTTAAATGAGCTTCTGTGGAATTATATATTGTTACTACTGTAAAAATTTTTGATACTCATTTGGAGTGAAATAACTCCCTACCAAAAAGTTTTCTACCTGTTTTACCTAATAACATGCTAACACCTGACTTATAGCTTTAATAAATTTATTAATTTAATGAGGAGTTTGGTTAATGCTACCCAAGAGTTATTCTACCTTATATGAAGTCATTCTGATGGCATTCAGAAGCAGTGACAACCCAAATCACTTTTCTGATTTGGGGGATTGACTGAAAGATTTAGGAAGCTTTAATAAAGACATCAGATTATATGAAAACCTCTTGTTGGGTCTAATTTTTTTCCTAAAGCAATTTTATAATCACAGGAAAATAAATTTGGATCTATTTTTGCTTTCCTTTTCAGGTATTGTAATCAGGTTCTTTGTAAAGAGATTGATGAATGTGTGACTCTTCTTCTCCAAGAGCTTGTCAGTTTCCAGGAGCGTATTTACCAAAAGGATCCTGTGAGAGCAAAAGCAAGAAGGCGACTGGTCATGGGCCTAAGGGAGGTGACCAAGCACATGAAGTTAAACAAGATCAAGTGTGTGATAATTTCTCCCAATTGTGAAAAAATCCAGTCAAAAGGTAAGAACTTTTTTCTCTTGCAGTATTTTGATATGTATTTAGAGTAATTCACTGTAATCCAAGGTAAAGGTATTCATTGGAAGCCATGTCTTTCTGAGTGGGGTTTAGGTATAAACAAAATATGTAAGAAGAAAGGAAATATAGATTTTAAAATATGAAAATTAAAGACTATAATTGAAGTTGGGTGCTAAAGAAAATATTTGCCTATGATTCTGTATAAGATTTAGATTGAGGACTGAGCCCCGGTGGTGTAGTGGTTGTGCGCGGGACTGCGGCCCACTGGGTTGGAGGTTCAATTCCAGGAGTGGGGCTAGGCCTCCTACTCCCACCACCGGAGAGCAGTGATGCCTAAAAAATAAAAATAAATAAATAAATAAAAAGATTTACATTTCGTCCATTGTTTTATAAAGTTTTATATTACTTTCCTCTGATGAATTAGGAAAATAATTACTGTGTGTTGGTGCTTGTAGTGATTTCTTAGAAGCCAGTAGTTACATGCTGGATCTCCCAAGTGAGCTGGCACATGAGTGCTTCCCATGTCATGCACTTGGGCGTAACTCTGGATGGAAGAATTGCAGTGAGTGGTCATACTACTAGTCATAGGCATCTCCGGTAGAGAAAAGTCAAGAAAATTGGTGACATACATAATGAATCTGTCTCATTATATTGTAATAGCTCACTATTGAATTTAGAGGTTAGAAAAGAGAGCCGCTTTTAACAATTCTGAAATTTTTTCTTTTTTTTTTCTAATACTTCTAATAAGTTTTCTTTTTGATAAATGGTTGCTGAATTAAAATTTGACTCCAATAAGAAGATACGAATGCATGTGTAGCATAAATTTATTTAGAAGAACATGTAGACTAGTTTAAGAACAACAAGCAATGATAGACTCATTTCCCACCTCTAGCTTGCACTGTTGGGTTGCTGTGAGGCAATGACAGGGAGTTTGAGTTTTGCATTTTAGAGTCATTTTGCACTATGTTTCCTATTTTATCTGTAGATGTTTAATTAACTTCATTTAAGGAATAAAACCTTGATGTGTGATGATTTTCTTAGGTGGCTTGGATGAGGCTCTCTATAATGTTATAGCCATGGCACGGGAGCAAGAAATTCCTTTTGTGTTTGCCCTTGGAAGAAAAGCTCTAGGGCGCTGTGTGAACAAGCTGGTTCCTGTTAGTGTAGTGGGAATCTTCAACTACTTTGGTGCCGAGGTAAGAATTCAGAAGACACACTTCCTCCCCACCACACCCCTTAGCATCTTTTCTTCCACACAGGCCGGAGTTATATTCATGCATTTGAAGAAGTGAGATGACGACTCAGCAAATGGAAGATTCCTCAGTAGTCCATTTCCTTTTTGTTGTTGTTCTTTTCCAAGAGGTGGTAAAACTTTTTATGTAGGCTAATTTTTTAGCATTTTGAAGATTTTAGTTCCCATTTCTACTAATGTGGTATTTTCTTTTGGGCTTAATTAAGAGTACTTGAATAATGCCTTTAATTGCTAAGTAAAAATATCCAAAATTGTAGTATATCTTCAGTCTATATTATGGGAATATATATATGCACATAGATATATATTTATTAAGGTCATTTAACTGAGGGCACTTATAACTTTTATAACAATCCATACATCAATTGTATCAAGTATATTTGTACATATGTTGCCATTTTTCTTTCTAGGCCATTACTTCCTATTGAGTCCTTGGTATCAGCTCCTCTTTCTTCCCTACCTGTCCCCCTCCCCCATGACCCCTTGATAAATCATTATCATTTTCATATCTCACACTGACTACTGTCTCCCTTCCCTCATGGTTTATGTTGTTTGTACCCCTGGAGGTGGGGGGGGGGGGTGTTTGTGTTGATCATTGCGATTGGTTCCCCTTTCCCCCACACTTCTGGTAGCACTATTCCCATTCTTGTTCTTGGATTTAATGTACCGTGTACTCTTAACTCTTATCTGTACCTGTGTGCATGCTCTGGTCTAGCCTGCAGTGAAAGGCAGCACTGGGATCATGATAGTGGGGGTTGAGGAAGCCTCAAGGAACCAGAGGAATATTGTGTGTTTCTTCAGTGCTTTACTGTGCCCTGGTGGACCCATCGGTTCTCTGTGACCCCTCTGTGAGGTGATACCTCATTGTCTACAAAATGGGTTTTGGGTCTCTCCTCTGACCCTCCTGGTTCTCATCAATACAGTTTTTGTTTATTTGTTATGGATTTTCTGGTGTCTATTCCCGGTCCCAGTGACACCTCATGATTGCATAGGCTAGTGTGCTTCCCTGTGGACTTATTGCTTCTCTGCTAGATGTCCACTTGTTTAATTTCAAGTCTTTAAGACTCCAGGCACTATATCTTTTGACAGGTGGACACCATCACCACATTTCCTTATGCACCCATTTTGTCTTAAGTAATTGTGCCAATGATGGGGATAGTTTATGCTGTGAAAAATCGAGAGAAATCTTGTAACTTATGAGGGTTTTCCTTTCTTTTTGTTTTTTGGGCATCACTGCCCTCTGGTGGTGGGAGTAGGAGGCTCAGCTTTGCTCCCTCTACACCACCGGGGCTCAGCCCAAGGGTTTTCCTTTAAAAGATGAAATTCTTAAACTAGTATTCAGAATAATTGTGCACCTGGGATGCCTCTATCTCCTTCTTGTAGCCTGCTCATGCAGAACTTTGCTCATAAGACTTATTAATTAATATAAGGTTATTAATTTAGAGTGATGCTTATCAACAGATAGCATTTTAAAAACCTTTTAAAAGGTTGATTAACAATTGACTTGGGGATAAGCAAAATGACAGTAAATGAATATACCCATTTACTTTCTCAACCACTAACCTACTGAACAATGAAAGAAAACAAACTCAGGTCCCCAAACTCCAGCAGCATCTGAGGAGTTGAGGAGTCTCCGGCGTGAGAAGACAGGGAAAGGAGGCTTGGGAGGGAGAGAAGCCAGGAGAACTTACCTGCTCACATTGAGATTGCTTGCTCATCACAGAATTTTGAGATGGGTCTGGGAAACACCCAGACAGACCTAAAAAGAGAACAAATTTGAGGGAGTCCAGATTTTTTAAGGCCATGGAAGCTCATGGGCCATACAGTTGGGAGTAGGGGAGGTGAAAGGATTCTGATACTGTGAGACAGTACTGCTGAATCACACCAATGCCTGATGTGTGAGGACAGGGAGAAAATGCCAGGGCAAGAGGAGCCCTTCAGGGAAATGCTGGTCCTTGCCCACAGTGGTACACCATGGGAAAATCTGTGCAGGGGTGGCCGTGAAAGTGTCAGTATTTGCAGTCAGCTAGCACTCCCTCCCTCCCTCCCTCCCTCATGGATACATACTGACTTCTAAAGCTCAAGCATCCTGGGACTCCGGAGTCAGCCCTGAAGAAAGCCTGTGCTTCTCCAGAGAAGGTGCCAAACCCATTGCTGCTGCTGGTAGATTCAGACTTACCTCCACCCTCTGGGTCTCAGTGAAGCTGCCCCCTGGGGTTCCAAAGGCAAGCACCCTTTTCTACAATGGTGTTTTCTTAAAGTCATTGACAGCACAGTTCACCTCCAAAGTGAGTAGGGCCATTGCCAGAGGCATAAAGACTAGGATTGGCAGTGTATCACCAAACGGTGTCTTCCGGGTTGAAAAGCCATGTTTTTTTTTCTTTTTCCTGAGACATGCAGAAAGTTTTAATTGATCACGTTTAGGTTAATAATTAATATTTAGTTGTATAGTGCCGGGGATAGAGCTGCAGGTAGGGCAGATTAGTAGTGGGGTTCGAAGGGAGGGTTGGAGGGGGTACAACCATGAGGACACAGCAGGCTGCTCTGTTGGTCAAGTCTACTTCTCAAGGGCCAGCTTGTGGGGCAGGAGATACCAAATGCTGCCACTGTGTGCAGATCCCCGAGCCCAGGGCTGCCATTACACATGGTCTTCCATCAAGGATCTCATGCCACGTGCTTTAGATGGCTGAGCAGTGATCACAAAGGTCGGGTAAGTTAGGGGCCCATTCCCCACCCCCACCCCCCAGAATAGTATTCTTTTTTTTGTTTTGGGGGCATCACTGCCCTCTGGTGGTGGGAGTAGGAGCCCAGCCACGCTGCTGGATTTGAACCTCCAACCCAGTGGGCCGCAGTCCCGCGCACAACCACTACGCCACCAGGACTCAGCCCTCAAAATAGTATTCATATAGAAGTTCCTAAGGGTGGAGATATTCCAGCATGCAATTTGGGGTCGGATATAGGCGGGATGTTGAGACTGTAGCCATCCCATCTAGAAATAATAGTCGTCTCCATTAAACCCATTCACATGCAGGATCCTCATTTGCGTCACAATGGTGCTTTTACCAGATTCTCCAGCACCCAGCAGCTGCAGGCGGCGTGTGGCCCGGTAGACCTGCTTGTTCTTCTGCAGCTGCTTCTCGATATTATTGTTGGCCTCGCGCTGCGCCTTCTCCTCGTTGCGCTGGTCCTCGGTTTTGCTGTTGCCGAGACAGCCCATGGCGGCGACGGCGGGCGGGCGCGGCCGGGGCCGAGCGCGTGCGGCTCCCGCCCCCCTTCCCTCCCCCCCCGCCCCCGCCCCGAGTCTAGCCGAGGGGATTGATGGCGGCCATGCGTATGAGAGCGAGAGTCGTGCGAGCTGCTCCATGTTGCTTTTCTTATTTCAAAGGTATAAAAGGTGTTCAAAGATAAGAGGAAGATTTTTATTTGGTTATGATCATGTCAGCTAAAGATCCCACAGGGAAAACGCTGGAACTAATTGAGGACTATCACAATACTATCACAATACATGATACAGAAATCATTTGGGTTCCTCTATGCTAACAAAAATTATTCTGAAAAAGGAAGTCAGGAAAGTAATACCTTTATGAAGAGCTCCCAAGTTGATTTTTATAAAAACCAAGCCAAAACACCCTGAAACCTAGGAATTAGCTTAACCAGGATTTGGAAAGCCTTATGATGGAAATTATGAAATGCTGCTGCAAGAGATTAAAAAAGATGCTCAGAAATGGAAAAACTCTACAGATTTTATGTAGTAAAAAAGTCATTTCTGCTTAAAGTGGCCTACGGATGCAATACCATTCCTGATACAAATGCCAACAGCATTCTTAACTAAATGAAACGAATGCTTAACTTGACATGGAAATGAAGAAAACCCGGAACAAGACAAAGCGAGAAGTCTTACACTCCATGGAATCAGAACACTCTGTACATGCTCGATTAGCAAACAGTTTGATATTGGTGGTTGGATGATGGACACACAGGCCAGGGAAATAGGGTTGAGAACTCAGAATTACACTCCACTGTTTTGTATAGCGTGTCTCCTGTTGGGCTGCAAGCCACAAGGTCAGAAGATTGAAACCACCAACCACTCAGAAGAGGGAGAAAGATAACTCAAAAAGCGGAGGTTATCTTGGAAACCCTCAGGAGCAGTTCTGTCCTGTCCTGTAGTGTTGCTGTGGCAGTGAGTTTGGATTTGAGTTTCTTTGTAAAGAATGAACTTTTGACAAGCAACAAAGTCTATTTAATGGGGCAAAGGCAGTCTCTAATAAATGGTGCTGGTAAACCGGAGATTCATCCACCAGCTGAAAAAATAGAACCCAAAGCTCACACCATACCTAAGAACTACTCCAAATGAATGACCCTTAAATGTTAATAATAAAGCCATGAGATTCCTGGAAGAAAGCACAACGAAAACTGGGGCCTGATGTTCTGTAATGTAGGCTGAAGACATAGCAAGTGGCCGCAGCCACTGTGGCTTCCACCCTGGGGTTCATCCTCCAGCTCTGTGCCATATCAACACCCATTGCTTTTTATAAGGTTTTCAGCTCCTTTATAAGGATCTTTCTGCTCCTTTGTTTGCAGTAGCAAAGAAGTGGAAACGGTTGAAATGCCCATTGTGGATGACTGGATAAGTAAATTAATTACACTGTATACTGTGGACTACTACACAGCACAACAGTCATGAGTCCAGGAAATATAATGTGGATGAACCTAGAAGACATGGTGCTACGTGAACTAGGGCAAATGCGTTGGAAAACAATAATAGAAGCACCACTGCTCATGGTGGTAACCAGGGAGAAAAGGGGGCGAGGACAGGGCACCCTCTAAATGGTAGAATCTTGTTTTTGGTCGTGGAAAAGTGGCACCCCATGCTGCCATAGCGAGCACAGCACAACCACAGTACAGACGCACATTTGAAGTCATGCGAACGGGTATAGACATTTTGGCATGTGGGTACAGACAGGCCATTCATGTTTTTTCTCAAGGTTCATTTTCAAAAACATTTCATGACAGCTTGTTTAAAAGGAAATTTTCGTGGACCCTTTCCCACCATTGACCAAAAACAAGTTTATATGGCCCATGAAATCATCTGTACCAGATAACATTACATACTTTACCATAAAATTGTGTGTGTGTTCACATCATGCTTACCAGCTGGTGGTGCAGTAGGTAAGGGTACAGATGCTAGTTGAAGGGTTGGTGGTTCAGATCAACCTATCAGTTCTGCAGGAAAAAGACTTGGTATTCAACTTCCGTAATGATTACAGCCAAGAAAACGGTCTGTTGATGGGGATACTGAGCAAAAAGGAAGGATATGCCTATTTAGGATGGGAATGCTGGTTCTATGTATTCTTTTTATGAAAATTCACTCACCTGTATACCAAAATCATTTATGAATTTTCCTGTATTTTGTACTTTAAAGGGAAAAAAATAAAAACCACTCACTTTAAAGCCAAGAAAACCAAATGGAACAGTTCTGTTCTATCTCCCAGGGTCCCTATGAGTCCAAGTAGACTAGGCAGCACCCAAAACAGTGCCCCTTTTACATTTGAGATGGTGGTACTAAGTTTAGGTATGACTATGAACTGGAGATTGCTGAAAAGGGACATAAAAACTCCTAAAAGTAATTGTGTTTCAGCTGGCTGTGGAAACTTGATAGCTTGGGATATAACCTTTTTTATGTCAGTTAATGCCATACAGACATTTTGCCATTATGTTGACATAGTTATTCTCTGTGACCCTACCATTTCACTGCAGTCAATTCTTTTGTACCTTTGTCATAATTTCACTAATGGAGGAACTTCTTAACTCCATATTCTACTTCTTTTCAAGACTGTCAATCGTTTGTTACGGTCCACACAGTTGAATGCCTTGGCCTAGTCAATAAATCACAAGTAAGCATTCTCTGTTTTGAGCTAAGATCTTTCCGACACAAGTAATAATATTCCTTGTGCCAAACAATGGAGAGTGTTAATTTATTGAATTAATGCAATCTGTTAACAACTTTTAATATATAATATTTTGTGACTTAGATTAGAATCAAGAAATTTCCCCAGGCTGGTTAGCATGAAGTTAGCACTGTATTTATACATATACATATATACATATATATGTTTCAAAGTTTTGTGGCTTGCTTGAATACCATTTGGATTTTGTACTGATTGAAAATAAACTCGATCCTGAAATAGTAAGGATATCGCTAATTATTAGGGTTCAAAATTGTGACAAAAGTGGATTAATCAGAATTGCTTCTTGTCATTTGTAGAGCCTATTTAATCAATTAGTAGAACTCACTGAAGAAGCCAGGAAAGCATATAAAGATATGGTGGCAGCAATGGAGCAAGAACAGGCTGAGGAAGCATTGAAGAATGTGAAAAAGGCCCCACATCACATGGGCCATTCTCGGAATCCATCCGCAGCAAGTGCAATTTCTTTTTGTAGTGTTATTTCTGAGCCCATCTCTGAAGTCAATGAAAAAGAATATGGTAAGTTGCTTTTTCTAGAGAATGACTTTGTTTTTCTTTATTTTTATTTACCAAACATGAGAATTTATGAGATTTTATGGCATTAGGTTTTCTGTGAGATCCCGAAATTTGATCACAGTTTAAAAAAATAATAGTAAGGTTTAGAAACAAATGTGTCATGCATATCTGTTACTTATAACAAAATAAATACTGTGTTGTCATTTTATCCTTTTATAGTCACTTGTTAAAATTGTATAAGATGGACAGCAGTTAAGTCTAAGTTTATTATTAAATCTAGACATGCAACATTTTTTTGAGTTAAATATTGGTTGTGGTCAAAAAATGAATATTTAGAAGAGTATTTTAAATGTTCAGTGTTACTGACTGTACCTTACATCATAAGTTCCTCCCTTGTTTTATACTCTGAACCGTTAAGTTCTCTTTTTTCTTGAACTGGTTTCTACTGTTCTTTTTCTTTTTGACAGTTGCCTCCTTTATCTTGGCTCCCTTTTCTTTCTTTATTATAATTTGAAAGTTTACTGAAAAGACTATATCTAAAGATTTAGAACTCTGGAGCAGTCTTTTTTTTGTTGTCTTCACACATTTCTATTTTCCTAGTCTGGGATTCTCAATGAATGTTGGAATACTTTTAATAAGGTCTCAGACCAAAGGCAGTTAAAAAATTCTTGTGGATCTTTAGGAAACTATTGGTCCTGGACAGGGGTATTCACTTTGAGGATACTTCTTTGCTGGTGTGATATTTTGTTGCAAATAAAGAAGATAAATTGTGACATTTGTGAGCTCAGTTCTTCAGATAATGCCACATTCCATAGGCAAACTGATAAATTGATAGAGCTGTAGGGAAGCCATTGACAAATTGACAGGTGGTCTTTATAAGAGCACGCATAACCACATGGTCTATAAACTAAACAAAGATTTCAGAGATATTTGCAAAAAGCATGAGATTTAAAGTGTTACAAGATTTAATGTCTTCATTTTAAAATATATGTGTGTATATATAGATATATAGTCGACCGATCTTTAGACTTCAGCTTTCTTTTAGTGAATTGAAGAAAGTGGGGGTAGGGCAGTGGTCGGCAAACTATGGCTCCCGAGACATGTGAGGCTCTTGCATGCAGCTCTGAAGTAGCATTGACAACATTTGAAGGTAATTGTTTCAGATCACAGTGATTTCATTTGTTTGGGAAAACATGTTTAAGGCTCTTAAGAGATTTTAAAGTTGTTAGAAGGGACAGGATTGGCTCTTTGTTCTCAAGAGTTTGCTGACCCCTGGGCTAGGGCATCTATAGCTTCAACATCTAGGGCTAAACTCCCGTGAACTAGTGGCTGGATCCTAGAGAGGGTGCTTCACAGAACTTTGCAGATTCTGGCCCGATGAACTGATTTGTCAAAATACAAGTGGAAATTATAAGTAACCTTGGGAGCAAAGCTCAAATTATTTTATCTGTATCAGATGCATTCAACTAGAAGCATACAGCTCACTGATACTAGCCTTAGGTAGAAGGATACGTTGGTGTGCATATGAAATCTTAGCAGTAGGCAGGTGAGAGCTCGTATAATAGCAGTGTCAGCAGGATCGGAGCTCTTTCCCTTCTCTCCTCTTCTCTATCTAGCTTTTTCATGGGCGGGGGGGGGGGGGGGGGGGGGGGGGAGGAATCATCTCCCGCTTGCTCTAAGTGACTATTGCAGTCTGGGTATCAGAAGACCAAAAGTAGGAGGTCCAAGCAATATACACCTTTTATCAGTGAAAAAATATTTTCAGGAAACATACCTTGTTTGATTAGTCAGACCAGATCACTGACAAAATTTCACCAACCTCACTGTTAAGGGGCATTTTGGCTGTACTTCTTCCAAGACAGATATGTTTATTATTCTGGCAGTCCGTGGTACTTTAATAATTCTTCTCTAGCACTCTAACTCAAATACATGGATTCTTCTTTGGCTTTCCTTATTCCCTGCCCAACTTTCTCACGCCTAGGAGGGATCAACCTGCAAAGTAGAGCTTTTTTGAGGTCTATTTAGATAAATCAGAGAGAAATGTCCAGGTTTGTTGAGACAGTTGTTCTTGGCCTTTCTGGTCCATTCTTACTCGTAGTTATCTCAGTTTTCTGATTTCCCATCACTGCACTTAAACCTCGGTTTAGTTCCCCGAGACTTTTTCTAAGACAAGTGAATTTTTTTTTTGTCATCACTGCCCTCTGGTGGTCATGGGAGCTACCCAGGCCTGCTCCTGAGAGCTGCCCCTGGATTTGAACCGCCAAGTCCGCAGGCCGCATTCCCGCACTCAACCACTTACGCCACCAGGGCTCAGCCGACAAGTGAATTCTTAACAGTGTTTTTGCATATTGTTAGAAGAAAATGTAAACGTGCAGCTCTATATTTTAAAAATCCCTATGTATTTTAATACAGTTATATATGTGTGAAGTACTTGATTTAGTAGACATTTCTCCTGACCCCTGAGTTCTTACCCTGAGTTCTGGCGAAGCTGCAGAGAAGCTGCAGGGAAGGGGAAAGCACAAGAAATTGGGACAGCAAACATCAAAGTAACTGCTTTTGAAATACAGGCAAGATATGCTGCAGAGTTCAGGTCAGTGAGTGCCTCTTAATGAAGTCAGAAAAGATAGCACAGAGCCATCGATAATGAAAGGTGCTTCTCAAAGATACTGCCTCAGGATGGAGAAAGGGTGGTTAACAACCTGTCAAGTGAAGATGATGCAACCGTCAAGCTGCAATATGGCTTAAGACATGATCAGAAAAGTAGCATTCTCATAACTCACCCAATAAATAGCAGCATGAGAGATGGCAAAGTAATTGAAGTTGTGAAGGATATCATCCTGCTTGGATCAATAATTCACGCTCATGGAAATAGTAGTGAAGAAACCTTGCAATGTGTTCCACTGGAAGATCTGCGCCATAACAGACCTCTTTCAAGTGGTGGAAAGCAAAATACTACTTTGGTAATTAGGGTGTACTAGTTTAAGCCATGATCTTTTCAGACACCTTATATACATGGGGAAGTTGGACAGTGTAAAAGGAAGACCCCAGAAAATTGAAGCATTTGAATTATGTTGAAGAATTTTGCATATACCATTGACTACCAGAAAATTGAACTAATCTATCATGGGAGAAATACAGCCAGAGTATTCTTTAGAAGTGATGATGAAACTTCATTTTGCTTTTTCTGGGCGCATCAGTCAGAAAAAGCTCATCACCCTAAGAAGGGACATCATGTTTCAGAAAGTGAAGAATAAGTGAAAACAAGAACCTCCATGGGGTGGACTGGCACAGCGATTGCAACATTGTACAGCTTGGAGGATGGCACAGCTCTGGGCAGGGGTTTCTTAGGTTAAATGTAAGGTCACTCGGGGTTGCAGCCAACTCGGTACCAACCAGCCGCCATGAAGGGAGACCTGGAGGAGGAAGGTTAAAGGAGTCAAACATAGTTCGGAGAGAGAGAACTATGTGAACAAGGAGTAGAAATAGAACTTCTGGGACTTCTGGGAGCAGTGAGATTTCAGAATGCCTGTTTGAGAGTTGAAATGAAACGAAACCAGAAAGGTACATGAGGTGTTCACATCATGAGGGGCATGGCTGTGCCAGGTTAGGGAGTTCAGATCATAGCCTATGGTGATGGAAAACCGGTTAAATGCACATGGTGTGACCTCTCTGCCAGGCAAACAAGGACATTGATAGAGGTATAGCTTGATAGGAAAGCCCCAGCCTGCATAGTGCTGGGAAAGTGGAGAAAGTAACAATGTAGTCAAGAGTTCAGTGGACTACAGGAGGAAGAGAAGGTCAGGGGTTCCTACAAGCTATGCAGATGTTACTGCTTCTGGTTGGAAATGTGTGAAGAGTAGATTATTCATGAGTTGGAGTCAGAGCAGGGAGAGTCCATTCTCCTTTTGCAGTTGCTGCAGGAAAGAAGAGTTTTTTTCATTCTGTGTACCCAGATTTCAAGTACCCAGAATATGGGCTGCTGCACTCTGCAGTTAAAGGGTAGTCATTAAGTTGGAGGTGTTAACATGAGTAGGCCATTGTGTGCATGCTTCTATCACTATGAGTGGATACAGATCATGCCTGTGTGAAGTTAGTGATAGCTGGAATTCAAATAAAAAGCTATTTCCATTAAAAAGCCAAAGCAGAAAGAACGAGGAGGAGTGGCAGAGCAGTGCCTCTTAAGAATCTGGTACATTTTCTGTTCCAATTTGACTTATCATTGAAAATACATTTATATGATCACATCTGTCTTTTTTTGTGAAAGTACTTTTTTAAAAATTTGTGTTCTCTTTGTAATACTTAAACTCATTTTGGAACAAATGTAACTTCTTGGTTTTTCCAAACATTTGCTGAGCCAACCTATTTCTGCATTTTGCTCTTCCCTCTCATTTGGGGTTATTTAGAAGTAGCAAGGTTCTAAAACTGTTGTGGTTTCTTACACAAAATCTCTTTCTGATATTTTTCAGAAACAAATTGGAGAAGCATGGTGGAAACATCAGATGGACTGGAGACATCAGAAAATGAGAAAGAAGCTGCCTTTAAGCCCAGCCCATCCGAAAACCCCTGTAAACTTCCATTGGACACAACCCCTGTTGGCAAACAGCCCTTGTTAGTGGCTGCAGGCAGTGCGTCCTCTGCTTCAAACCCTGGGAAGTCTCCAGCAATCGATAGAGACTCGGATGCGAGGCAGCCAGATGACCTGGAGTGGGCCTCACAGCAGAGTACGGAGACTGGCTCTTTGGATGGCAGTTGCCGAGATCTTCTGAATTCCTCCATCACTAGCACCACTAGCACTCTTGTACCTGGCATGCTTGAAGAGGAGGAGGATGAGGAGGACGAAGAGGAGGAGGAGGATTATGCTCATGAGCCCATTTCTGTCGAAGTACAGCTCAATAGCAGAATTGAGTCTTGGGTCTCAGAGACCCAGAGAACTATGGAAACTCTTCAGCTTGGAAAGACCCTTACAGGCTCCGAGGAAGACAATGCAGAACAAAGTGGAGAAGAAGAAGCAGAGGGCCCCGAGCCGCTGGAGCCAGGCATGGAGAGTGAAACATGGACTACTGACCCACAGGCAGCCCAGGAGCCGCAAAAGCCCAGCAACTGCAGTTCAGTGAATAAAGAGCCCTCTGATTCTAATTGTGCACCCCAAAATGTATAACTCAGGAAATGCTGTCTGTTTCCAACCCTGTCAGGGTTGCAACCATTACCTTTGATGCTTAATCTCAGCATTTTGCACTGTTCAGTATTTAATATATGTATTTAATTCCCAACAGAAATATTTTTGTAGCTGTCTTTTACTTCTTTTGTTATACTCTAGAGCAGGGATAGGGAACATTTTTTTTCTGCCAAGGGTCATTTAGATATTTATAAACATCATTCTTGGGCCATATTGGTCAGTTATTTAATTAGCTTACCCCCAATGTGATGGCTGGAACTGCTTCTCTTCGGTGAGGTGTGTGATGTTAACTGCTGTTGATGATTACATGGGCCTTCAGTGACCCGAAGGCTGGGTGGTCCACACCCCTGCTCTAGAGCGTAGCTTTTAATTCACATCTAAATGTCTTTCTGTGACATACAGATCCATTTCAGCTTATTTTGGTATGGAAAATAATGATGAAAAAAATAAAGGCCATGTTTTAATTTTAAAGAAAATAAAATGCCTAGACTTTTGTTGAAAGTTAAAGAGCAAAGGTCTAACTAAGGATAGGAGCAAGTACCAATGCTTGCTTTTAGACACTGTCTCTTTCACTCTTTGTCTACCTAGAAAGTTGTTTGGGCTTCTTAAAAAAAAAGAACCAGAGAACTAATATAAATCAGAGAACTAGAAATTGATGCAACTCTCAACCGGTCCACAAATGCTCTGTTTCAGAAGTCACCGTTACATTATGACGCAGTTTCACACCAGGATGGGCTGAAACGAAGCCAGCCTCAAGCATAGGCTAGCAAAGGAAGCTAGGCAGTAGGAACGATTGTGACTGGCCTTAGTTGTGGGAACTGATTGAGGACTAAAATAGGGAGAAGGCACCCTGATAGGATTGTCCAGGTTCTGTCTCATATTTGCTTCATTACTGAGCTCAGGAATGTTCTTGTATATAATGTTATTTACATAAAACTTGGCAGATTTTGGCAGGTGAATTGAATAACCAAATTGTATGACTATAGAATTTATGTGTAAACTATTCAGACACAAAACTTTTTTTTGCGGGGAGGGGGGCATCACTGCCCTCAGGTGGTGGGAGTAGGAGGCCCAGCCTTGGCTCCGTGGAGCTGGACTCGAACCTCCATCCCAGTGGACCGCAGTCCCACGCACAACCACTACGCCACCGGGGCTCAGCCCAGACACAAACCTTTTTGTACTGTTGTATTCTCTTGTATCCTTCTGATTCTGGATTCTTTTGACTTCAGCTAGGGACCTGATAGGACTATCCAGACTCGTCCCTGGGAAGGTGGTGGCCCTTTTCTCTCGTAGATCTTCTGTGCCTAGCCTGAGCCCCTTTCACATGACATCAGCTATAATCATTGACCAGAAGTCAAGAAAAGGAACTGTACTTAATGTAGTATCTATGTTCTGAGCATAGACTTGGCGATGAGAAAGTTTTAGAAGAAAGGAAAAAGATATTCTTATTATTCTGAAACTATTAGGTAATTTAGAGTATGCAGGTAAATGCAAGTATTAGTATCACTATTATTTATCTCTGATTTACTTGTTGGTCACCAGCTGGACCTTAGTGACCTCTGTATGTTTATGTAATGGTGGGAGAGTTACAAACTGTTTTTCTTTTTTGTTTTCCCTTTAATATACCCCAAGCCAACTGACCACATAAAGACACACAGTCCAGCTTTCTGCTTAAAAGCTCTCATAACCAAAATCAAGTCCACTTCCACCTAGTCAATTTTGACTCAAAGAGAGAGAGTAAAACTGCCCATAGGGCTTGCTGTATGGAAGCCAACTGCCTCCACATTCTCCTGCCGAGAAGTTGGTGGGCTTGCTTGGCTTAGCAGTGCTTCAACCATTGAACCACCAGAGCATGCAACTCCCTCAAGCATAGAAGCGAAGAGGGAGGGCTGTGTTCTCTGTTCTGCTTTTGCCTCACAAGCAGAAAAGAGAATGGGCCAGATTACTGGCTGAGCTCATTGAGGCGACTAGTTTGGGTATTTTACAATGCCGGCTGGCATATAAATACTAGAGAGATCAGCTTCTTATTTAATGTTTTAGGGTTTGTTAATTGTTGAAGTTTAGGAGCATTGCTTTGTGGAAATGTCAGCCTGTCAACCTTAGCTAACGGACATGTTAATGCAGTCTTGTTTAAACTGTTCTCTAGGACAGATTTCTTAGAGGCTGGATCCACCATTGAGAGACATGTGACATATAGGGAATGAAACCTCCGAAACAGGAAGTGTGGACCTCAATGTGGCAGATCTGACCGTCTCTACACATTTGGGAATATTTGTTGGTTTAAAGATATGATAGAGATTTTGAACTACTGACCATCTTTAAAGTAGATATAAAATCTTTCTATACTTTGTGTGGTGTAAATTGTCATGGCTCTGTGTCAGTGATTCAGATAACTCTTGATCATGAGGTGATTTTTTAAAGGTGTCATATCTATTTGGGAACATGAATTGTCATTTTAGGTTTTTGATGTTTCGATCAAAGAAAAATTGAGGATATTACCAATAACTTAATTTTGCTGTAGACTGGAGAACGGTTCAGCGCTGTGTTCAATAACACTCACACGTGCAGTACCTCTTCTGCCAGCAAACCCATGGGACCACAGTGGTTTATGCTGCTTTTATTTAAATGTAGAAGACAAGTAGACTAGAGAAGAAACCAAAATTTAATCAAGGAAATACTACTCTGTTGAAGTACTCTTAAATAAGTACTAATACTATAGTTTCTTTAACATTTGTTTCCTTGAGATAAGTTTTGGAATCTATGTATATTGAATTGCAGGCTTTGGAGAAGGTGTAAAAATAGGAAAGTGTGGAGTTTTTTGTTGCTTTGTGCAAGGAGGGATGGCTCTTCAGAAACCTGGAAACATCTACTAGTAATATTCATCAAGAAAAATCAAAAACCATGGTGATTTTCCTTTTAGTTTGTAGAGATTGTTTTACTGGCAATAATTAACAGTAGGTTTTTATTTCTATATATAAGTATGTGAATTACACTATGAACTATTATCCCTGAGTTAGGTCTCTGCTTCAGCAGGCTTGTTTGCTGTAAAGAGGACTTCTCAAGAGACAAATGTTCGTCATAGCCTACTTTGGCTTTAAATGTTTGTAAATGATGTAATATATTTCTTTTGACTAAACATGAGAATAATAATGTGTTATACATGGAAAGTTTTTAGAGGCTTTGACTGCAGATCATTTTTGCAGAGAAGGTATTTTATATGCTTCCAGTATTTGGAAAAGAAGTAGTCAAAAGGAATTCACATAGTTTAAATATTGAGACATTAATATCCAAATAATGCACTTGTCTGATTTCTTAATATGCTGGGGGAGGTGGGAGGGGTGGGACTTGTAATGTGCAAATGGGTAGTGAAGTTGACATTCATTTTCAACTCTTGAACATAAGCAATCTTAACACATTGTTACTTTAGGTATATGTGTAAGAAGTATTATAAAGCTGCTGTTGCTTAAATAAAAACAAACTTGTCATTTTAAGTATTTTCTGTATGTTGTGCCAACAAGTTAGAACATTAACTTAATTCATTAAAAAGTTAATTATCTTTTATTAAAATTTTCTTCTATCTTATAATAGTGTATACATTGTGGAAACAATATTTTCCTAATTAAAATCTCACTGCAAATTAATGATGAAAATTTAAACTATGTTGGCATCTCATACCTTAAAAGTATTTGTATTATTTTGTAATTTAATTTCTAAATGTACCACTTGAATTTATAATTTAATGTCTTAATCATAATGCTCTAATAAAAAGCTAGCAAAATTAGTGTGAACTATAACATGAAGGCATTTTCATCTTGTTCTTTTGTTGTATGAAGGATAATTGTTTTATCACTTTCAGGGGGTAATAATAGCTTTTTTGCACTATGTAAATACTAGTGGGGATTCTTCTGTAACTAATAAAATGATTATTAAAATGTAGTCTGTCATTTCAAAAGAGATGTTTAAAGAATGTGTGACCCATATTGTGCAGGATAGGGAAAACAAAAAGGCTGAGCTCTTGTAAGCTCAGGGTCCCCGTGTTCTAGATCAGAACCAAAGGGGAAGTCTGAGCAGGAGTTAGTAAGAGCCCCTTAGTGAAACAATTGGTGCCGTCTGCTGAATGGGCTTGTCAGCTACCCAAGATTGCTCCTACAGGTTTCTTTCTGTAGGCCCTGCTTCAGATCATCTTGGAATTAATACATTTAATATTCATAGCAATCCAATGAGATGGAGACAGAATCTCTTCTGATAATGAAGCAGTCATAGATCTTAAAGGACTTGCTCAACTTCACACAGCTTGTAAACGGCTAAACTGGTATTCAGAACTGGTCAAGAGTGCATACTAGTAATTACATGATCACGGCAGCACATTGGTGTTCAGAGTAAAACAAAATGCGTTATTTCACCACAGTTCTGCTGACATGGACAATGTGCCAGAACTGGACTGGCTGGGTCTATTAGATTTTACCTATCACTCTTGTGAGTTACTTTAGACCTTGTTACAGTGTTAACATGAATGTAGAGGCTGGGAAAAGCAAGCCAGCAAGAATCACTAATTTGTGTATATACAGAGGGATCCAGTCTTCTATGTTAGTTCTTTTTAGGAGTTGACATAATTTATGTACTACATAATTCAATGGGTTTGGGTATATTAAAAGGTGGTGCAATTGTCACAATTATGTAGAATTTTCATTTTTGCATTTATTATTAGCTCCTTGTTCCCCCCACCTCCCCTGCCATAATCCTGATAAACTATTAGTCTTTCTGTAGATTGATGTATATAGGACTTCATATAAATAGATCCACAATTACCCTCCAAGTAACATTAAGAGAAAATAAAACCTAAAACATTAACAATGGGTCAAAGGGGAAATAAGATGTTAATTTCCACCTAATTGCTTTAATTCACTTTGTGGTGTACTCAAGTCTTCACATCCCTGGCCAATGATCAGAAGGAATTCAATGAAGGTTTAGTTCTCATGGTGCTATTTGTGTCTAACCTGCAAACTGGGTGCTCAGAATTGAAACTCTTTAACACAATTGACAATGCCCTCTGCTTGTAGATTTTATTATTTACCAGCTGGCATCTCACTTAGATGGCTGCTGTTTTAAGATCCTAGATGCTATTTTATTATAGCATCACATTGGATTTCTTCCCTACTGCTATAGCGACCCATATTTTAAGGGGGATCACTAATGTTTCTGATGAGTTTTTGGTCACAGAAAAGGCTTTCTCATCAGGTCTAACTAGAAAGTGTACCCCATTCAGTGACCAGTTTTTCTGCTAAACTGACCAGAAGAGGGTGGGCATGACACCTGAAACTGTCTTAGGTTGTATTAATTTTCTGAAGTAGGGAGGAGGAGAAGGGAAGTCTGGGCACTGCCATTAAAATTGCTGTGTTCTGAGACCAAGATCAGAATTTGAGGACCATGACTTTGAGTTTGTTTACTTTTTTCCCTCAGAAACCATAGTTAGTGATAACCTAAATCATGTTAAGTAGTTTGAACTATTTGAAACAAGTTATTTTAGTAAATCATTATTTTGACTGGTTTTCAATTCTGATTTCATTTCACATGCATGAAATAAGATTTGGCTCATTCCATGAAAGGCCTCTGTGGCTGGTACCGTGCTGGATTCCAGAACCACTGCTTGGCTCATGGAAACTCCTGGCGCCCAGTACCAATCCCTGTTCCCCCCACCCCATTCCTCCGTGTGATCTTGTTTGACTAGTTATTTGGCAACCTTAGTAGTCAAGCACAGAAACATTCAACAAAAGTTAAGATGCCATTGAGTTCCTTCTGCCCCAGGGGCAGCTCCTGTCTCAGAGTAGAAAGAAACTCACACAAGATGCCCAGTGGATTCTCCTGCCACCCTGGGGTTGGCAGTTAGGCAGGTTAACCATGTACAACCCTAACCTTCCACCCCCAGAAATTTGGTTGCTGCCTATTTAATTTTGACTCCTGGCAACCACACATGTTGCAGAGTAGGAAGGCACGAAATGGGGTTTTCAGGGTGTGACCTTCAGAACCAGATCATAGACCACCCGTCTGTTAAGCTGCATCTGGGTGGGTTTGAACCATCAATCTTTAGGATAGTAGTCAAGTGCTTAAAAGATAAGTACTATGACAGAAATAGGCAGGGTGACTCTTCTCTTTGAATGAGACTGTGCTTATATCCAAAGTTCTGATCTGAAAGTAGAGGGTTAGAGCAAGTCAGATACTGAGCCACATGAAATGTGCAGCTCCTCGTGTGAGCATTTCTGTCTTTGTCCTGTGACTGAGGATGCAGACAATTAAATTGTGAGTTGGTGAGCTGTTGTTTGACCAGAAGAACACGACAGAGACTTCATCTTGAGAGCTTAGACTTGGCCCAGCTAGAGACCAGGCAGGTACTGATCAGCATGGGCCTCCCTCCCACGGTGAGACTGATTTGAGGTGGTGGTACTCTCACTGCCATTGAGTGGTGTCTCGCTCATATCCACCAATAGGAAAGGGTTTTCAGCTGGCTCTGCCAGATCCACTGTTCATTTTGAACTACCAATCTTTCAGTTAGCAGCACCGTGCCTAACCATATACCACCGAAGTTCTTCCAGGTGGTCCTAAGGCAGGACCCTTGTTTACCAGGTGAAGTGTGATGTGGTCACAGTGCTGCCTTAAGCCTTCGTGGCCATGATTCTTACTCTTCGCTACTGAAATAGTTTCATTTTTGGGGGTAAACTATGCAGCTGATAACCACAGGATGAGCTAAAATTTGAGCGTCCACATGTGTCAGGAGTGCTAAGGAAAGGCAGAATGGGACATTTTGAAAGCAGTAGCTGCCCTTAAGTTGACCCCTGGCTCATGGAGAGCTCATGCATGCTGGGATGGGGCCATTCTGGATCATGGAGCTTTCCCTAGCCGGCTTTGAGAAGTAGTGTGCTGGTCTCTCGTTGTCTGGATGCGCCGCCGAAAACTAGTCAGCATCAGTCTCCAGAGGGGTGAGAACTGAACCCGAATTCTACCCTGGAGCAGCGGTAAGGCCATAACATCTGTCATTGTTCCTTCTCTGTACTATTGTCATCTATTGTAAGGCCAAATGGTGAGTTTCTAACTAATGTGGTAACATTTATCATTAGAAGGTGAGAAAGCCGGGTTGAGTCCCGGTGGTGTAGTGGTTGTGTGTGGGACTGCGGCCCACTGGGATGGAGGTTCAATTCCAGTTCCACAGGAGCAAAGGCTGGGCCTCCTACTCCCACCACCAGAGGGCAGTGATGCCCCACCCAAAAAAAAAACAACAGAAGATGAGAAAGCTGTCTACTTCAGAAATACTATAAAAATGATGACCAAAAACACACCTAGTTTTCACTGTACTTAAGGTGCACCATTTTAACATTGAATAAACCTTTAATGTTGAATATATCCTTGAGAGTAAGGGTGGGTACCTAATCCAGCCAGAAATCTCTTTTTATTGGGCTACGCCATGTCTCACTCTGTCCCTTTTCTACACATTGTCTATGACTGTCCTTAGGCTCCGATAGCAGTGTTGAGTAGTCGTGACAAAGACCTTATGTCCTGCAACATCCCAAATACCTTGGGGGTGGCAGCCCAACGTGTCACCACCATGCCAGCACGGCTTCCTAACACTGTGAGAAATAATATTCTTAAACCAAGCAGTTCTGGTTGGTCAGTTGGTTGGTTGGTCTTGTAACCAACAGACTCTTCTCTGACCTCATCTTCCACCATCTCGGCCTCCTCCCATCCTTCCTCTCTGACTGTAACTACAGGGACCCTCTCCATGCTGATTCTGAAACAGGCGTGGGACCCCATCCGTGCTTTTGCCTGGTCTGTTCTTACAACTGTAAGTCCGTTCCCCATCTCTGTGCTCACAGGCAAGTTGAACCATATAAATACACTTAAAAGTTCACAATAGTCTGTAACTCCTTCATACCGCCTTGGCTGCCTATCCATGTGGATCTCCATTTGGAAGTTCTCTTCCGACACCATTTGGTCCTCCTTTTTGTTTGCCTACATCCGGGTATGTGACCTGGGCTTGCTATGTGAGGCACTAGTCTAGCAGGCTGGCACTCTCACCACTTGTCTCTGGCTAGGTGGGGTAACAACTGCTCTTTTGAACGCAGACCTCTATGGGGTGGCTGACGGCAGACTAGGTGGGCCTTAGTGGCCCCCTGTCATCAGCTCAGTGGCATGAGAATGGGCGGGGAGGGGGAGGGTGGTGACTGTGTCTGGTGAGTGGGCACATGGGGGCATCCTTTGTTCTTGCCACTTGCCATTTGCCAGGCGGGTGGTGCAGCAGGTAAGGCACGGGCTCCTCATGCTCTTGTGTGGGGCAAGGCGACAGCTTGGTAAACAGGGTCACCAGACCAGCCTAGCCTTACCTGGAGACGCCACTTGTTGGACTGAGGACCAGACTTGCTGCTCATTGCCGAGCCATTTGGAGGGAGTGGGGATATCTGTGGCGGGTGTCCAGGTTCAATGTGTGAGGTAAAGAGGCAAACCCAACCCCTCGCTGATTCAAGGCCAACTGCTACAAGGCAGAAGTCAGACAGGGCACTGCCCTCCCTCCTCCTTAATCCATTCAGACACCAACTGGTGAGTCCTCCTCTGCCGGGTTCTATGATCAGTGGCAAAGGCCACACAGAAATCACAGGCAATGCTCATGAGTGTGGGGGCTTGTTAGGGAAACTCATGGGTTCTCAGTCATGCTGGTCGGCATGTTTCTCTGGCCCTCGGCTTCTCGGCCTTGTGGCCTCTTGGCTCCTGCCTCCATGGGCCAGGCAGTCGGCCTGCTGCTTTTCCCCCTCATCTCAGCACTGCTTCTCAGCTCTGCCCTGTGGTCTCTGCTGCCCCTTCCGGCGGGCACTTGCTCTGCTGGTGGCACGTCCTGCATCATGGCCTTGGGATTCCTGTTCCTCCTTCGGTGATGGCTCACTTTTAGACTCAGCCAAATGGCAAAACTGATCAACGCCACCCCATCTCCTTTATTAGTGCTCATCCACTCCGTTTGCATGGTCCCACCCAGTCATCTGGATGGACGCGAGGGCTGCCTCGTTGGGTTCAGTCGTAGGAGCAATTGTGCAGGTGGCTCAGGACTGTGCAGTACTTTGCTGTGTTGTGCCTGCTCGCTAGGGGTCGGAACTGGCGTGATGACACCTAACAGCTGCCGCCACCGCCGCCACCAGCACCACCCATTTATTTAGTGAGAGCCACCTAGCCCTGGGTCTCACTGCCCTCGGCTCACAGCACCCTAGAAGACAGGGTCGAGCTGCCCCTGGAGGCTTCTGAGACTGTAATATCTTCATGGGAAAAGAAAGCCACATTGTTTTTGCCCCTGTGGAGTGGCTGGTGGTTTTGAACTGCTGACCTTACAGTTAACAGCCCAGGGGGTAAGCCATGGCGCCAGCAGAGCTCCTTGAGACATGGAGAGAAGAGTCACAAGTAAGTAATTTCACTTCACCGGTTACATTATCCAATGTCCTTTTCATATGCTTTCAATTTGCACAAAGAACCACGAGAAATGGGGTTACTGAAGCGCAGTCCATCTCTCCCCCACTTTGAATGTGGTACAATGACGAGGCAGATGCGGGGCAGAGAGCTCGCTCACTACAAGTGGCGCAAGAGCCACCAACAGCTACACATGATGTTTTCACCTGGACTAGATGCTGTGTCCTGTCAGGCTTCCCTTGTTCAACTCCCCTCTCGCCTGGAGACATGAGAAACGTGACTCATCCGTGTGACTGTCCCGTGTGCTCTCTGGCTGGAACACAAGGTTTAATCTTCATAGAAAGATAGGAGATTGTGCCGGTAACCCACTTCTCTGGTTTACTTAGCAATCAGTGCCCAGGACTGCCATCCCTTGCTTAGAATAGAAATTGATTAAGTTGGATCATGGTGTCCTGGGTCTCAGAGTTACTTTACCTCTTTAAAGAGTAGTCCTCATTTGGGAATGGAAAAGCAAACGCCAAAAGAAGCGATTGCCTGCCATACAACCAAAGCAAATGTTCTTGACCAGTGTCATGTTTAGTGTGTCAGGCAGGGTTCTCTTAGAGAAATAAAATTCAGGACACTAGTAATTATTTTTATATATTTATATATAAAGAGAAAAGTATACAAGATAAAAAGAGAAAAAGTTAACTATAATACAATACAGGTTGCTCAGTGCAACTCACTGGAAAAAGTTAGCTATAATACAATACAGGTTGCTCAGTGCAACTCACTGGAGT
>PVJH01017772.1:0-46940 GCA_004026705.1 Nesogale talazaci | reverse complement strand
GGAGGGAGGCTCTGTTTCTTAGCTCACTTCATTGTCGTCGGCAGAATTCAGTCTCTCTATAGCTGTTGAACCAAGGATCTCCACTGCTGGCCGCGAAACATCAGGAGCCCTAACTTCTTGCCACAAGGGACTATCCAGATGGTGTCATCAGAAAGAGTTGATGATAATAGAAAGAGCGATCGAGCTAGCAAAATAGAAGTCACAACCGTCTGTAATCATTGAGGTGCTGAACCACCACTTTGCCATATTATATTAGCTTTACACAAGGCCCCAGGGCTAGCCTACCAGGAAGGGATCACATGAGAGCATAGACATTGGCCTGTGAGAATGGAGGTGAAGAGGAGGGGCATGTCACAGAGGTCAAATATTTATTGACTGAAGTCAGCGGCAGCTCGGCTTCAGGTAAAGGTGAATAAGGTGATGTTCTGGGTTCCCACTCTAGCTCTGGAGTGGAATGCCTCTTGATTAAGCCTCTTTAAACCTCCAGGTGCCTTAGTTTCTATTTTAAGTCGGGTTGGCTAGAGAAACAAATTCAGAGACACTCATATATGAATAAGAGCCTTATATCAAAGAGCAGTTGCATATATATAAAAAAAATTATAGCCCAGTTCTGGTCAAGTTCATAAGTCTGATATTAGCCCATAAGTCTGATTAGAGTCCATAAATCTCTCTCCAGACCAGAGTCACATGAAATGATGCAGAATGCAGGAAGAACACAAACCGGTGGGTGAAAGTTCTTGTGGATCCATTAGCGGTAGAGGCATCACAGGATTAACACAGGTCTCTGTATAACTTATGTAGTCTTGTCAACAGGAAAGTGAAGCAGTGAGAGAAAGGAAGTTCCCAGGACCCTCCTATGGGAAAGTCACATCCACCAGGAGGCTGTGAGCTAATTGACAGGCTAGACTCCACCCCTACATTCTACTTACCAAGTTGACATGACAGTATGCAACTACCCTAATTTCCATTCTATAAGTGAGCAGTCTGAAGGAGGTGTCCAAGATGCCTTCCATTCTGCAATCTTGAATTCTAAGCCCTTGAAGTGACCAGCTCTCGCCTGACCTAAGTCATGATGATTTCAATTACTCCACAGGCATGTGAAAGTTGGACATTGAATAAGGAAGGCTGGAGAAGAATCTATGTGTTTGAATTATGGTGCTGGAGAAGAACATGGAAAGCACCATGGACTGCTAAAAGAACAAATCCAACTGTTTGGGAAAAAGAGCAGCCAGAATGCACAGAATCAAGGATGGTGAGACTTCATCTCACCTACTTTGGACATATTGTCAGAAGAGACCAGTCTCTGGAGAAGGTCATCATCCTTGGGGGAGTAGAACTTACTGTCACCGAGTCATTGCTGAATTATGGCCACCCCCTGTAGGTTTCCAAAACTCTAACTGTTGATGGGAGTAGAGAGGCCAGTTTTTTCTCCTAAAGAGCTGGTGGTGGTTTTGAACCACCAACCATGCAGCTCACAGTCCAACTTGTAGCCACTCTACCACCAGGTAAAGTAGACAGGCAGTGAAAAAGGGGAAGGTCCTCGATGAGATGAACTGACACTGGCTACAGTCATGGGCTCACACATTGGAACAACTGTGAAAATGGAACAGAGCCAGGCAGTGGATCACTATGATTCAGAACACTTTCAAAGGCACAAAAAAGCAATAATTCGGTTAGCTGGTGAAGCTGTGTTTCTCTGTACTCAAGCAGACAATCGTATGCATCATTTTCAGGGTCATAGATCAGTGCCTCCCTGCCCTCTCACCACTCCTCCCTGCCTCCCTAACCTAGGCAGAAGACAAGAAGTGGGGCAGACAGAGTCCTCAGGAAAGGGAAAATCCCAGGGGTGCCCACTTGCCTTTCTGCCATCTCCCTGTGCCGGACTTGCTCTGGGAGCTAAATCAGAGACCAGCACAGCCGGCCAGGCAGGTCGGCATCAAACCCTTGGTGAGATGAAAGGCCCTTCCCAAGTGCATAATTCAGAGCAGCAAGGCCTGCATAGAGTGTGTGATTAGAATAAATGTGTGTCCCCGAGGCTGAACCCGGATCTGCAGCATGGTGAGCTCCCCTTGGAATCCTGCTCACCTCTGCTTTCACCACTTGCTTCCATCTCTCTGGCAGCTCAGCAGCAGCCCTCCCTTTCAAGCAATGCCTTCCTGCTCAGATGAGGGAGAGAAAGAGAGGAGAGAGACCCAGAGTGTCCCAAATCAAAAATAGAGAGTCCGGCAATCGATATTTGCAGCAGCATCCTAGAAGCCCCCCCAATGCAGAAGCCCCATGTGATCAGAATCCTGATCAATACACATCCTGCCTACCCATCACCCTTGTCTCAGTGGTGACATGCCTGTGACCCAGAGGCTGACCAGGATTTGGTGGAGGTTCCAGACTGAGATGGACTGGGAAGAAAAACCTGACAGCCTGCTTCTCCCAAATCCGACAGTACAAAATCCTACCCAGCACAAAGGTCTGATCCCACTGATCCTGAGGACCATCTGGGCAGCGCACTGCACAGTATGGTGTCGGATGGGGTTCCCATGAGTTGAAGGCTGTCAGATGGGGTTGACCAGAGAAACAAATCCCGTGACTCTCACATAGGGGTAAGAGCTTCATATCAAGAAGCAATTATATGCCAAGAGAGCACTCCAGCCGGTCCAACTCAAGTCCACAAGTCTGAGACTAGTACATAAGTCCCTCTTCAGACTCACACAGCAACATGCAAAGATGCAGAATTCAGGTAGGTCACAGGCCGGCAGGTGCAAAGTCGTGTGGATCTGAGATTGGTGGAAATGTGGAAGAGCACCATTGGCTCTCAGGGTGACCAGAAAACAGGAAGATCAAGACAGAGAGAGGGAGGAAGGTTTCCTGGACCTTCCTTATGAGAAAGTCATGCCCACAAGGAGTAATCATCAGGCTATGCCTTGATCGACAGGTAAGCTACCACCCCTACACTATTGCACATCTTCAGGTTGATATGAAAATATGCAACTACCACAGGGGCCAACTTGATAGCACTGACAACAGTGGTAAGGAACGTGGCTGTGTTTCTAACCTCTGGCATGCCCCTGCATGAGTCCCTTCCCTGCTGAATTTCCATGTCTTATTTATTCCATGTTGAGAGGGAATCAGATGACTCCCGGAGTCTCTCTGAGCTCCCAAATCCTATGGTTCTTACATTCTCCTGCATGGAGCAGGGTACCTTTGGAGTCACTGGATGAGTTAGGATGTGTTTGGTGATAAGAAGCAAAAAACACCAAGGAGAGGTGGCCTCAGTACTAGACATATCTACCCCACTTTGCCAAAAAGATGCAAATAATAAACATAAAAACTCACTGCCATCAAGTTGATTCCAACTGATACTGACCCAAAAGGATAGGATAGAACTACCCTTGTGAGTTTCCAAGGCTGCAAACTTTTCCAAGAGTAGAAAGGCTTTCTCCCATGGGGCTCAAATTACTGCACATTGGAGTTAGCACCCCAAAACATAGCCCACCATCCTCCAGGGTCCCAGGATGGCTGCCCTAGGTGCCAGATCCACATACTCAATGGAGTCTAACCCAAGAAGGAGGCGATGGGATGGGCTCTCCTAGTGCTGTTATCTTAACGGGAGCAGCTCTTTCCCTGAAGACTCCTCCTTATGTGCCTGATGCCAGAACCCAGTCACACGCTCACAATTCAGTTGCACATTAATAAACAGAGCTCAGCCTTGCCAAGGCCAACCATGGTTGATCTCAGGGGAACCAAACTCACTGCTCCCAGGATAACACCAAGGTTCTACAAACTAGAAGAAGGGTCAACGGCTGCTGGACCATCCAGACTCCGTTATTAAGACTCTCATTTGAAATGAAACCCAGAACTGGGATATGTCTTGCTCCAGTTTCTTCTGCCCACTTCCTCTCCCTTTTTGGTGCGTCTCCTCACTGCCTGAGTGGATTGGTCCAGGAGCAGACTCTTATCCACTACTAGTTGGTGCAGTGGAATTCCGATGTATATAATTGAGAGCAAATTACTCCATGGTGATTGACAGGAGGCAAATTAAGAAAGGGATATTTTCAGAGTCTTCCAGCATTTCAGTTCACACAGGAGATTAAAAGTAGAGCCGCGAGGCCTGGATACCACTCACACTGGGTGAGAAATGGGATTTGGAGGGAACATCCAGAATCGCAGCTTCCTTGGTGGGAGTGCAATAAGGTAGAATTGGGTGTTAGGATGGGGAAGATTCAGGGAAAAACACACACACACACACAAAAACAGGCTAGCTCAGGGTGAAGATACCCCTGGTCTAGCCTCAAGAGGGCATGGTCTGAGAGTCCTGGACATAATGGGAGGTCCCTGATCAACACAAACATCTAAGGAAATACAGTTCTACACTCACTGTCTCTATGAGAATGTCACATCCGCCTCAGCTTGTTTCCCTCCACATGTTTTTCATGCTGTTTCTATCTCAGCAGATGACCTTTCCTTTGGCCCGGTTGTGCATGTCCCCCTCATGAGTGTCAACGTTAACGACTCTCTCCACACGCCTCTCAATCCTCCTCCCTGAAAACCTCTCAAAGTCAACCACTCTCGGTGCCTACCACCGCTACCTCCACGGAGACCATCATCTTCACTTGCCAAGTGGCCTCCTATCTCCCCTGCCTGCTGCCCATCTCCCTCCCCCTCCCCTGGCTTCTAATCTCACCCCAATTAGAATGGCCAGTCTGAGTGATCTTATGGAAATGCAAATGTCTCCATGATTCTGCTCAAGGCCAAGGCAGTGGCTTCCATGGCTTCTACATTTGCTTGCAATCACCCTTGCTTGCTCTCAGGGCCTGTCCAGACTATGCTCCTACTTCCTTCCAAAGCCTTCGCTCACCGCACTGCCCTCATTTCCTCCAGGGCCCCTTGCCATTCTCCACACTCCATAACACCACTCTTTCAAAGCTTTCAATCTTGCTAAACTGTATATTCTGACTCTGTGCATCCAGGGTGGGAGGGCAGATTTTCAGGGGTGGGAGCCTAAAAGATTACACATGTTGTCGTTGAATCTCCAGAATGCAGGAAAAGGGGAAAAGTCTAAGTATTTCTTCTCACCATGTCTTCCTTGGGATATGCTGCAGCCACCTGGCCTCTTGGGCCCTGGTTCCCACAGAACACATTCATCCCCTGTGACTCCACCTGACCCTGTATCCTTCTCCTGATTGGATGAGGTAACTCCCGGGCCCCTCCCAGGTCTACAGTCCTGTGTTTCTTACATTCTCACGGACTGAGCAGGCAATGCGTTAGGACACATGCCCTTCTAGCTTAGGGGTGTGTGGCAATCACCTAATCAGGTGTCAATTTAAGGATTAAGAGTGTAGGGGTGGAGTCTAGTCTGTCAATCGGGAAAAGGCACATGAGACCTCTGTGTGGGCATGGCCTTCTCCTGAGAATGCTGGGTATTGTGGCAATGCCTTCTCGGAGGTGGGGACACTATCTCTTTTGGTTCATTTCCTTGGAGACTTTCTAGTGGCAACACTCGCTGGGAGACACTGCAACTGAGGAGACACATGGCAATACGCTGATAAACCCTGAGCCCTGGAAACTGGAGGAGCCACGAGGATATCCTGCCAACATTAATATGCTTCTACCACCACTAGATCCACAAGACTCTGCATCCACTGGCCTGGGATTGTCCTGGTGTCCCTGAATGTGCTTTGTGAGTCTGACGAGGACTTTATAGATTGAAGTCATACATAGGGACTCATATTGGATATATGGCCTTGGCCTGGACTGGGTTGGGATATTTTTCTCGATGTTCAATTGTTCTTGTATATAAACCTCTCCTTTATATACATATGTGTGCTTATGAGTTTGTCTCTCTAGTCAACCCAGACTAACACAGGGTGGTAACTGCTGCCTGTCCTTATTAACTCTCACATCATCTGAGCTCTCCAATTCCTGAGGAACCACTTTCCTACTTTGAATCCCTTCAGCCACCAAGTGTTGTCAGTTTTCCTGGTTCCCTCCAAGTGGCATAGATTTTTCCACCTATGGAGTAGCTCTGTACCCTTCCCCCACTTCGATATTCTTGTGTTTTTCATGCAAATAATGTGTGCCTTGCAGAATGTTTTGCCAATGAATGCACCCCCCTCTTTTGCAAATTTCCTATGCAGGTGCAGTGATTTATGTGGGTGTGAAAAGTACAGTACCCATCCTAAACACTGATGGCTTGAGTGGGCCCCCACTCCAGGCTGAGTAATGCAAGAATGCAGGAACTGTGCCTACTGCCTTGCTCTTTGACCCCATGGTACTTGATGGTGGTAAGCATGGCACTTGGTACTCCTACACCGGTGCTTAGACAGTCAGAATGCAGTTAACATGTGTAGGAGTGAATAAAAGGAATGCAGAAATTGGTCACAGCCAGGTTTCTTGTCCGTCCTTCCAATGGTCCCATTTAATCCACGCTCTCCTTCTCAATCTGCCTACTACCACCCCATGGCATCCTCGCTGCTTTAGTCCATTCTGTAGTAGAAGTACTATAGGATCCACCTAACACAAGTGTGCGTCAGGCTAGGTTGTCCAGAGAAACAAACCAGTGACTCTCATCTGTGTATACAAAAGAGCTTTGTATCAAGAAGTAATTTTATATCAAAAAGGTACCCCAGACCAGCTCAACGGAAGCTGCTAATTCTGAAACAAGCCCATACATCCGTCTTTAGACCTCCTTAGCCACGTGCCAGTGACACAGAATGGTGAACCAGGAAGATCACAGACCAGTGGGTGCAGTCACGTGGATCCAATGTCAGGGGATGGATGGCAGGGCCCTGACAGCAGTCGAAGCCCACAACGTTCCAGCAAGGAGGAAGGGGGAGTGGCAGAGAGAGACAGTTTCCAGAATCCCTCCTTCTGATACAAAAGGCCACTCCCCCAAGGAGCTGTCATCAAGTGCACACTTTGAGATTTGACTCTACCCTTAGCCGGTCATGTCTAACTGACTTAAAATCACCCAACTACCACAACATCTAAAGCTCTCTGCCCACCCAGGGCACCCCAGCTCCATAGCATGTCTCCTGGGAGGGGGAACGAAACCTCGGGTGTTTACCAGAAGAGACAGAAAACTCGAGAGATCTGCAGAACCCTGGGGCTCTGGCAGTGGGGCTCCTGCAGAGAACATCTTCACCACCACCACCACCACCACCCCAACCCGTGGTCCTGGTGGTGGGTCTCCTGACAGCTTCACGACGAGGAATACCTGGAGTCTTCTCCTCTTCCCAGGGCCTGAGCCTTGACACCCAGCTTTTTGGAGGTAGAGTAGGGTAGGAATGGGGGTGGGGTGGGGTAGGGGAAGACACGGAGAGAGGGATGTGCATGGCCAGCTCAAGAGTTGCCTGGCTTGGCTCCCAGGCACGGACTGGGTGGACCAGCCACACCAGGCTTGGCAGCCTAGCCTGCGAGGCATGTAGCAGCAAGTGCAGGAGGGAAACATCTGTGCTGTCAGGGGAGGACAGCTGTGGTCGGAGCTGCTGTGGGTCCTCCCTCCCTCCTGCCTTAGCCCACGCATCAGGGTTCCATCAGCTCTGAGAGCCTGTACTGTAGCAGCCGGAGATAGGAGGCAGAGATGCAGGGCCTCCAGCACACTTCCCCATTCCAGTAAGCTGATTGAAGAGAAACCCCGGAGCAGCAACAGCAGCGTCTTTCTTGCCATATGCAGCGGAATCTGTTGCAGGGATCCGGCTAAATGCCAGCAGGCAAAGAGGAACGGCATTGAGACACTTTGGCAAAGACTGGGGGTTGAAGGTGGGTAAATTTGTCTATCCTTCTATCTCTAAGACAATCTGATGGGGCACACAGTTCAGAGGCTTAGAAATCAGGGGCTGTTGGGGGGGCACCGTTGTTACCCTCAGGGAGCACCCACCCTTCGGGGGAAGCTTATGCTCGGCCTCAGAGAAGTCTCAGTCTAGTGCGGATGAAGCCCTTGTGTTTGCTTGGGTAAGTGAGGAGAGAGGCTGGGAGTTAGTGCCAAGAGCAGGGAGTCCTACATGGTACGAAGGGTTAAGGCACACAGCTGCTGATTGGAGGTTGAAAGCTTGAGTCCCCCCAGTGGTGGTTCAGAAATAAGGTGTGGTGATCTACTTTCAAAGAACCGAGCCACAGCCCATGATGAAGAGTGCAGTTCAACCCTGACGCTCCCATGTTACCATGATGCAACTCCAGTGCTGCCTCCACGGTGAGTTTCAAAGATTCCAGCTCCAACCTTTTCCAGCTCCCTGGGTACAGAGACTCCTCTAAGGGGAAGGCAGGAGTTGCCACCTGTCCAGGCCCAGAAAGAGACACCGAGGTGCCATCTGAGATGATGCCAGGATGAGCAGAAGCCCTTCCCAGTGTCAACTGGAAATCCATTGTCTTGAGATTTCCCCATGGGGTGGTGAGGAAAGGTGAGCAGGGGGATACATGGCTATGGGGAGTGGAGAGGGGTGAGGTCTCTAAAGATCCAAGTTCAGAGGGATTAGTGAGCATCGGCCACATTCTGAGCTCCTTGTGGGCACCGGAAGTGGTGCTCAGGGCTTCTGTGCCCTTTGCTATGTCTGCCCTGAAACCACTCTCTCAAGTGGCTGTCTCTGTGGATTCAAAGGGTCAGAAGAGTAAAGCGATCATGTCAAATCACGCGGCTCAGTGTGAGTGACCCGCCCTCACCTGGTCCTTACAGTGGCCTCAGTGTACTGTCCTCGGGTGCACTCTCTGGCCACAGCTCTCTGGTGGTTTGCAGAAGGGCTGAGGCACTGGGTGCACTGAGTGGTGGGGTCCACCTGCCCAGAGACCTCTCTGGGGGCAGCTCCCCTGAATAAGCAGAACCTTTGCTTGGGTATTCAGAATGCCCAGCTTCTCCTGTGGCCCTGCAGCCTCAGTATTAGCAAGTGCTTCATCCTGTGACAGCTGCCCCTGTGTGGCAGTCATGTGCTTATGTTAATTTTATGATTGAAATGTAGGGGTGGGGTCTAGCCTGTTAATCTGGAGATAGCCATTGAGTAGCCAATGAGGCCCCTGTGTGGCCATGGCTTTCTCCTGATACGTCTGGGAAATCTCATGATATCTCCCTTGTGAAGATGAGACACTATCTCCCCAGTTGCTGGGAGGTCGTCTCAGAGATGATGAATCACAGACAAGACAAGATGGTAGTGTCTGAGAAGCTGGAAGAGTCAGTGGAGAGACCACACGGCTTTGCCCTGATGGAGCCAGACCTCTGAAGCTGGGGCAGCCACATGGAGACCTCTGCCAGTGATGAGTTACTTCTGCTGTTGATGGACCCTGAGCCCTGGAAGCGAGGAGCCATGTGGAGACCCCTGCCAGTGCTGGATTGTGCACCCACTGACCTGTGACTTCCTGAGTCAGAAGGAGACTTTATAGACTGATTTCAGGCATATGGGTTAATATTGGACTTATGACTATGATCTGGACTGGGCTCAATGTTCTGTTCCTCTTGTATAAAAACCTTTTCCTTATATCTATATGTGTGTCTATGAAGTTTGTTCCTCTAGCCTACCCGGACCAACACACCCTGCCTGAGCACACTCCCTTGGACTTACTCTCCAGGACTGTTCCAGCAGCCCTAGCCTGGATCTCTCCTCGTGAGCACTGCAGTCTTCATCGAGCACAAACTTAGTCATGCCCCACTTCTCCAAAACCAACTCTTCCAGGACTGACTTTGGGATCACATCCAGATTCCTGAATTTGTCACTTATGTCCTTTCCAAACAGGCTTCCACCTACCCTCCCAAAAGCCACCCTCTTCCCCCATTCTCCACATTCCCTGGGGCATGGAGGCCTAGCATTTCCATCCCTGCTTGTCTGCTCCGTTGGCAAGAGTTGCTTTCTCTGCACCAGTTTTATTTTGTTCTCCCCACCCCCCTTGGCAAAACGTTGCCTTTCCTGCCCAATACAAATGCTTTATGCGCTACCAAATTTCCCCAGCAACTTCCCCTCTGCACGGCCCCCTCCCCTGCAGATGCCTTCTGTGGTGTTGATGAGAAGATGCTGGTGATAAAAAGAGTCACAGCTACCACTGCAGAGTGCTCAGCCTGCGTCAAGGCCCAAGTCTAAAGGAAGACAAAACCAGTAATCCTTGAGTCTATTCCCAGTCATGGCGACCCCCACTGGCTCCAAGTAGAAGTGCTCTCCAGGGTGTTTTCAATGACTGCCACCTTGCTTCCAAGGCACTTTGGGGTAGATTTGAACCATCAACCTTTCAGCTTGACTATTTGGGTCACCGAACCCTAAGAGGTGGATGCTCTCTTGATTCCCATTTTACAGACAGAAAACTGAGACACATAGAGGTTAGGGAGTTCTCACCCAGTAAGGGGCGTGTGGTCTCAGAGTCTGTGCACTTAAAACACTCCCACCCCCTGATTTACACTGAGTTAATATGGTCTTTTCCCAGCCCTAAGTCCTTAAGAGAGGTTTTGTAATTCTGGACTCCATGCTTGTGACCATAGTCCATTTTGGAGGGCATTCTCCGCTATGCTGATAGACAGGATTGGAGTGGGATTGAGACCTGACTTTCTGAGCTGTGGAACCCTGGTGGCATAGTGGCAATGCATTGGACTATGATCCTCTGAATCCAAAGTGCCATCTGCAGCTTTCCGCTGCTCCTTGGGTGAAAGACAGGTTTTCAGCATCTATGAACACTCACAGTCTAGGACATTCACAGGGACCATTCTGCCCTGTCCTCAGAGGTCCTGAGGAGTCAGCATGGACTGGATGGTATGGAGCTTGAGTTTCGGTAGATGCTGAGAACCAAGTCACACCCTTTTCTTGGGGGCATCCTAAGACTCTGAGGTGACTTAGGACACCATCCTGTCTTTTCTTTGGGTGGGGACTATCTGCTGCTACCCCGGTACAGCTCTAACACCTATAACATCACCATGAAAGCCAGTCGTCTGTGCCCCTCTCTTGCCCACTGTGGTAGAAGCAACAAGACCCATTGTGACCTCTGGACATGTTTGGTCGCTGACTCTGGACCCTGCATTTGGCTCATCTCTGCCTGCCCTTCATTCAGATTTTGGACTGAACAGCACCCACCGGCATGTGAGACATTTCCGCAGGTTTTGTGAGTTTCTGTGGACCATTCTAGAGAATTTCAGAACCCATGGATATGGTGATCTGCAGGGAGGAGTGTGGAGGTAAGTGGAAGAAATGGTCTTGCTTCTTCTAAAAGAATACCAAGGGCTTAAGTAGAAAGCAATTTTTTTGAGGATGATGATGCACCAAATATACAAATGTATTTAGCACATGATGTATATATATATATATAAGTATATATATAGTTATAAGAATTATATGAGAGCCCAATAAAATGATTTCTTTAAAAAAAGAATTACTCCCACAGCTCCCCTGCACCCAAAGAATATCAAGAAAGTCCTTATCTGTACACTCCCTCCCAGCCCCAGGAGGCAGTGCTCATTGGGCGTGGTAGCCTATCTAAATCCTTGATCTCTATGAGCGTCTTGAAGGTGGCGTTTGTGCTATGATTCCATCCCTTTGTGTCCAGTATAGCACCAAGGATAGGATCCAGGGCAACAAAGTCAGCTATAGGAAAGAAGAAATGAATGCTGTGCAATGGGAATTATTGGGAATATCATTCTAGGTCAGTGGCCTTAATGTCTCGACCCTTTAACACAGTACCTCATGTGGTGGTGGCCCCCAACCATAAAATTACTTGGTTGCTACTTCATCACTGTCATTTTGCTACTGTTATGAATTGGACGACCCCTGTGAAAGGGTTGTTGGACCCCCAAAAGGGTCACGACCATTACTGTCCTAGGTGGTTTAGAGCAGGAGGCTGACCAAGCCGTCCCAAGTATGGCCCAGTTATGGAGTATCCCACTGCTCCACCTCTTCTCGGCACCTAGAAAATGAGTGCAGGAAGAGTCAGCTCTGTGAAGGGCCCTGACTGGAGCCCTGTGTTGATGGCAGGGAGGGATACCAGGTAGACTGTCGCTGCCCTTCAGACCAGGGGCTTTAGGAAAGGGCAGGAGTATCAGAGTAAGGCCAGCCCCTGATACATCCATCACAGGTTCAATAGGTGCAGTTGTACAGTGATAATTACGATTTATTTTAATAAGGTCATAGAGAGCAGGAGACAGAAAGAAATCATAAGAAGGGGGATGGGAGAGACTCTTTCTTATGTCCAATCCTTATATACTCTTTGGAGCCATGCCAGTCCCTAATGACATATGTCGCAGGAAGGGGTTGTGCTATAGGCAAACATTATAGGAAATCAGGTGTCAGGGTCCCATGTTGCAAGGTCAGACCCCAGACTCCTGGATGTGGCTAAACAGGTTACATTAGAGATCATTAACAGCAGGTGAATCCACTCACAGGCTCCCGAGGAAGTGAACCATCATCTTAACAGCTGGAGAGTCAGCTCTATTGTGAGACACAGAAAGGTCTCAGATAACTGGGAGTTTCAGGGAAAATATCTAACTTGACTTCCAACCAAATGCTGACAAATAACTTGCTTAATATTTTGGAGTATATATTTGTGGGAAAGTCCTGTCTTCATCCCACAGAGGAAAAGCCCTCTCCTTCCTCTCAAACACCCACATGGTAGACATACTGAAGTTCCACAGGATACACCTGCCTGATCTTCTCTGACCCACAGGCATGGATGACAAGAGGGGAGAAAGCTCGAGTTGTCAGGGCTCTGGAGGAAGTATGGAAGGAACCGAAGTGCACGTTATTCTTTATGTCCCACTCTGAGCCAACCGTCACCACACCCTTCACCTGACCTCTGAGAGACACACTGCTATGACTTGAATTCTGTCTTCTAAAAAGGCGCATCGAAGCCCAACTCCCAATATCTGTGAACAGAGCCTTATTGGACAATCCCTTCTGCAGGGGTCCTTTGTTAAATTCACCTAATGTCACCCTGGAGTAGGATGGGTCCTAATGCAGAAGGACTGATGTTCCAACCAAAAGAAGAAAAGAGTCTCCTCTGAGAGACGTGCACAGGGAAAAGATGGAAGGAAGAGACAGAGATAAGTTTGATACTCCCACCAGCCCAGGAATGCCTATGGCTCCCATGTCTGGGAGAAACAACAGAGGATCCTCCCCCAGAGTCTTCAGAGATAATTTCAGGACTTCTAACCTTCAGACCTGGAAGGTGAGTTACGGGTCAGTGATTTCAAGTCGCCCTTTTTGGTAATTTCTTAAGGCAGGCGCAGGAAATGAATGCATGGTTTTGACCCCACCAATCATCTGGCTAGGCAAACTAAAAACTCAGACTTCCCAGGACACATTCCTCTCCCTCCACAGCTCTCCCCAGTCCCTGGGTCCTGAGATCCTATTTCCTGAGCATCTCTGAATTTTCTTCCTCCATCCCCAAGATCCCAGCCCAGGGCACATCCCCACTGGTCTATCCCTGTCCCCAATGCCACCTCATCACCTCTTCCTTCTGAGTCTTCTGCTGCCGCAGAACACCTGGGGATTGATCAACATGATCATGCCACTTTGCTATGTACAAACCTTCCCCACCACCGAAAGCCTGCAAACTTCCTGGCCCACCTCTCAACACACCTCCCAGCATCCCTGGGGTATCACCACAAGCTCTTCCTTCTGCCTGGAGAACCCTTTCCATCCCCACACCCCTCTTTGTGACCTTCCATCATCTGTCTGTTATTTTCTCTGAGTTGTCCTCCTCCAGGAAGTCTTCCATGATACATCTCCCTTGACTTCCTTGCCCTCCGCTGAAATCTGAACCAGGTGCTCCAATATTTCCACCCTGTGCTCCCATCTCTCTCTGTACAGACAACTGAGGAATCTTTCTACCTTTACCCAAATAAACCCCCATGGACAGGTTTCCCCACTGAGCTGCTTACAGGAGTAGGTCCTTGTACAGTATTGGGTGCATTTCCTATCCCTGGCATGGCACCTGGAACTCAGCAGGTGTTCTCTGAATCCCAGTGCCTGGAATCAAGTTGAGATGGGCTTTGACCCATCCATCTGTAAACAGGCAGACTCACAGAATCTACCTGCTTGGGCTGGAGTGAACGCGAAGGGAGATGAGGCCTCTAATGTGTTTAATATGGGCCTCACTGGTTGTTCATTATCATGATTACTATGGCCCAGACGGTGTACTTGGTAAAACACTACACTAAGCATTAGGAGATAGCTTCTAGTCCCAGGCCCAACATTAACTATCACAGTGACCTTGGGCAAGTCAATTATCTTCTCCGAATTAGTCCTCAATAACTGTTATTTGCCTTCCTGGCTTTGTCTCCAGCATTGACGGATGCCCACTATTATCCCCTCGTCGCCTTTCTCCAGCACAGGCCGTTAAGAATTTGCAGATAATTAGCCATGCATCTTGACGTATGAACACTGCATGCATGAATCTCCCGAATGGGTCAACCATCACCCTGAGCCCCACTGCAGGGAGAAGTCTGCCCCTCCACTTTGCCCAGCCCTCTCTGTGCCCGTACCCATTTGGACATTTGAAAGCAAAACCACCAAGCCAAGCCAAACAAAGAGCAAGTCCTTCACATGGAGAACATCCAGCTTCTCCGATAAGCCCCCTGCTGCTTTGTTTCTACTAAGTCTGTTCTTGTTCAAAGCGACCTCACCTACAACAGAAGGAAATACCACCTGCATGAGTGCCATCCCGATGATTGCTGCAGCCGCTGTTGGTGTCAGCTGCTGGCAAGTGGCCTCCACCCATGCTGGACCCCATGCCAAGAGAATGAAACCCTGCCCTGTCGTGCTCCTCCCGCGTGGTGGGTTTTGGATCAGATCATTGTGACCCACAGGGTTTTCGTGACTGATTTTTGTAATCAGAGTATCAGACCTTCCTTCCTAGTCCTTCTTAGTCTGGAAGCTCCACTGAACCCTGCTCAGCATCACGGGCTGACGGGCAGGTATGAGCTCAAGGGGCACTGGCTAGAATGGAACCCAGGTCTCCCCCTGGAGGGCAAGGAAGGGATCTGCCCCTGAGCCAATGATGTCCCCACCATCGATCAATACACTGCTCTGCCTTTCTCACTTCTCTGGGAACTCACAAAACTGCCGTGTAAATAAAGAAGTACCAGGTGGAACCAGTGTCGGGGAGCCTCAGTCCTAGGGAGGAGATGAGTTACACATCAGGCTGCCGCTAACTGCGAGCGCAGCAGTTCGAAACTGTTAGGTTTCTGGAGTGGGTGATACCTTGGTTCATGGCTTCACACGATGAAATTCGCACTTTGGAATTCAAGCTAAAATCCCTTTTGTAATCTAAGAAGGTTTTTGAAGGACAGGACTGGTTTCAGGGTTTATAGTCTCAAAGGGATTCATAACTGGGCCCGAACAACCATGTGGAAAAAAGCACCCATGAGCATGGCTCTTAGGGTTGGTGGGGGGGGGGGGGGGTGACCCAGAAGGCCAGAAACCCAAGAAACCTAGAGGCTGAGAGCTTGAGGGCCGAGAGGCTGTGGGTCCCCAGTAGGCCCAGGGTAGGTGCATGTGTGCCCCAGCAGTGCAAGAGAGAGAGACCTTCCCCCTATCCCTGCCTCAGACCAGGAGCAGGTCAAGAGACCATGCTTCCTGCCTTTATTCTAGCCCACCCCATGGCTGGGGAAGGCGTGCTTGATGGTATTGGCTAGCCCCATTGACTGAGTTAAGCCCACTTGGATGATGTCATGAACTTGAGCCCAGTTTGGCCCACCCAGGTGTTCCTCCCACCTGACTCGGGGGCTTGAGTATGAGCATGCTCAGTTTGAGGTCTTCATAGGTGTCTAATGGTGGCCTGATTTCTTTTCCAACCTCCTCTATAGGTAAAGTGATCAGACATCCCACTTTTTAACAATTTAACAACATCCTGTGGTGTTTTCAAATTAAATATATTAAAATACTCTGTTGTGTTCTATAAAAATTTTTGTTGCTTCAGATAGAACAAAGTTTTAATCAAGAACCCCTCCACCCTCTTCCCGGTCAATGGTGTCCCGCTTAAAATCTGGTCACTTTATAGGGGCCTTCGCAGGTATGGAAGGGAAATCCCCCTTCCCCTAAGCTAGCTACCTAACCAAACCACCAGCCACTCCATGGGAAAAAGAAGATGCTTTTTATTTCTGTGAGGACTTAGCTTAGGAAACCCACAAGGGCAGTTCTACCCATCCTACTGGGTGGCTATGAATCAGAATCAACAAAGGGTCGGAATTAGTAGGGGTAACTGCTGCAGTTCTGCAGACAGAGGACAACGTACTTCCTGTTATCAAATTCCACTGGCCCACCCAACCCTGGCCCTACCCAATGAAGAAACAAGAACATCCAGCAACAGAGCATGAACAAGATCTTATCAGAAAGAGCATTCAGGATCTGTGTCTTGATCATTGATGGCAAACCCCCAGGCCATCAGTTCAAATCCACAGACGTCTTGTAGGAGAAAGAGGAGATGGTCTGCTCCTGTCAAGATTTACGACCCCACAGCTCAGTGGCTGTTGTAGTGGACTTTATCAGAGGAACCAATGGGGCTGGGGTAGGATGGTGCTGGTGAGTTAAGTGATGAGTTGTTGACCAAAAGATTTGTGATTCAAACCTCCCATTTTCTCCAGAGGAAAAAAGCTTGACTCCAAAAAGTTCGCCAGCCCCAGAAACCATGAGGAGCAGTTCTGCTCTGTCTGAAGAATCCCGATGAGATGAACCTGATCTGAAGGTTGTAGATGTGTTTTGTTGTTCTTTTGTTGTTCACAGTAATTTACCCATTTTAAAATACTCACTGAGCTGGGCCAGCTTACTGGAAATAAAAATTTGTTCCTGAATCCCAAACAACATGCTCATTCTTATCAATTCTGAAGAGAGGTTTGGGGTTCTCCCCCACAGAATCAACTTTGAGATTAGAAGCCACTTCCTCCCTGTGGGGCCAGAGAGAAGGCCATGAACTACATGACCCAAAAGTTTCTGCACTAAATTTGGATCTGCAATAGCCTGGAACTAATAAGCCAGAGAGGCATCATCTTCTCTGACCTTTAAAGCCTACTCAGAACCTGGAACTAAGGGCTATGAAATATTAGGGATGGGGATAATAAGGGGGAGAGAAAAGTATTAAGGACAGTATGTCTAAGGTTCTTTCAAGAAGAATGAATGGGCAAAAACACCTGCAAGTAGTCCATTAAACCATAGGAGGGGGCAGGCAGAGCTAGCACCCAGACAAACGTAATCACCACTCCCACCATAAAGGGGACTGTTTAATTGCTTCATAGCTAAGGCTTACAGAAGACTCCCTGTATTCAGAGAGCATCTGATCTAATGGGGGAGGCATGGTCTCTATTCTCCGGGAGCTCTCAGTCTAGTGGTGGGGAGAAACAGCATCTGCTTCCAGGAGCATCCAGCTAATAGAGGAGATGTGACTTCTGTCCCAGGGAATTTCCAGTCTGAAAGGGAGACACAGCCCTAACCTCAGGGAGCCTGAATCTGAGGGCAACATAGTCTGTGGCCACAGGGAGTTCCAATCTGAGGGGAGACACAGTCTCTGCCCACAGGGAGTCCTGGACTGAGGAGAGATAGAGATTTAACCCACAGAGAACCCCAGTCTGAGAGAAGACACCGTCCTTACCTACGGGAGCCCCAGTGTAATAGGACAAAGCTCCCTTCTTCAGGGAGATTCCCAGCCATGAGAGCATTTAGAGTCCAGCGCCTATCCCTGTCTCATCCCAGCTCTCTACCCTGCCTGCCAAGGTGCCCTCTGAGACCGGCTGGAGCCAGCTATGCAGCTGCGATGGACACAGGTGGCTTGGTGCTTGTCCTTGTCTTCGCTCCAGTGATCCTGAGGCCAGGCTGGCTCTGGAGATGAACGGACAGTTCTCGTGCCTGGGAGAATTGCTGAGAGGAAGCAGACAGACCCAAATGCAGTGTAGCAGTGGAGCCCAGGCAGGGGGTTGATGGAGGACAAATGTCTCCGGAACGTTCCTTAAACAGAAACCTTTATTCTCCCTTCTACCTACACCCAGGATGCTGTTCCCCATCTTCTCTCCTCTTCCAAAATGTGTCCCCACCCACATCTAAGAAGCTTAGGGGGGTAAATATATCCCTAGACATTTCAATGTATGCTTGGCTATTGTGAGAGGGACTACCTTCTTGATCTATTTTGCTGTAATCCCATCGGTGGTATCTTGCAATGCAATTGACTTCTGTTGGCTGAGCTTATATCCTACCGCTCTACCCTATTCCTCTATCATTTCCAGCGATCTTGTTGTGGAGCTTTTGGGGTTCTTGAATATAAAATCATATCATCTGCAATTTCCTGACATGGTCATTAAAGACAAAATGGGTGCATAAGCAAATGTGGTGAAGAAAGCTGATGGTGCCTGGCTATCAAAAGGTATAGCATCTGGGGACTTAAAGGTTTGTAATTAAACAAGTACCCCTATGGCAGGGAATCAAAAAAGCCCACATGAAAGATGCACGCCAGCCTGTGTGATCATGCGTTGTCAATAGGAAATGGTATCAAAAGTTGAAAAGTATGTAGCCAACTCCATGTGAAGGCGCAGGGATGCAATGGAAACCCAAAATTTACCTGCAAGATGATTGGACAATCCCTCTCAAAAGGGCCACATGGAATGAATGGATGACAGAGCCAGGATGAGATATATCACTGATGAGCCACATAACTATCTTCTCTTTCTTTAACATTTCTTTGTAAGCCTTCTTTGTGATTAGTAAGCCTACTTTGTGATTTCCCTCATCGATCATGTTAGGTCTGTGTATACTCATACGTATTTTGAAGATTGCTTGGTTCATGAAGGTCAACATGGATAACCCCTGAGAGACAGTGCTAAGAGCAGTGACTCCCTGAGGGCTCACAAGGGTGGGGTGGGGTGTCAGAAAGGGAGCAGACAGCATGGATGATAGCAGAACTGCACCGATGGGATTCAACAACAGAATTGTATGTGAATGGAGACATTAGAATAGGTAAGGTATGGGGGGGGGGAACTATTACAAAAACAAACTTTAGAAAGAAGAAAGTTAGATGGATGCTTCTTCCACCTGGATACCCATGGCCACCTGTGTGATCATTTCCTGATTCAATCCTCTTTTTCTCTCCAGGATGTTCTACATCCTTTGACCTTTCCAGAAGTCTCCAGGCCCCTCCAATGCAAGGCTTGGTCTTCCAATTTCAGTTTACTGCTCATTTGTCTCACTAGGTGCACCCCAAGACAAGGATCTCTGTATTGACTATAGCCTGGGGTCTCCTTAAGGGCAGAACAGCCCACCTGGATGATGTGGGATTAGATGACCTGACCAGGTGGTCCCCATTTTATAATGCATTCATGTTACAAAGAAAGAAGTCCACTCCACCTGCTTTTCATTTGTTCCCTTTTTAGGATTTCCCTTAGAAATAAGTCTACACAAACCACCTCTGTGCAGAGTTTGCCGATACTTATCATTCTCAGGCCAACACCCAAAGGATGCGGCTTATGAAGATACTGATAATAAAAAGCAATCTCAGTGAAGTGTTTCTTTTAAAAAGAGGTATTCGACTTACATCGGAACTGACCAAACGGGACCCTGCTGTAAGTTGAGGTCTCCCTGTATTTGTATCCCAGCTCTACCCTTGAATCCTGTTTGACCTGAGCAGGACACTTCACTGAGGGGAGCCACAGTTCCCTCAACAATGACAACAGCACATGGAGAGACTATCAATGTGGCTTCCAATTCAAAGAGTTGGTAGAATTGCTTAACACCTGGCTAAGAGCGTTACAAGTATTAACAGCCATCATGGTACATCTGAGAGCTTCTTGAGGGCAGGATCCATCCAGCAACCTCACTCCTGATCTATGACAACAGACAAAAGTGAACTCTCTATCTTTAGCAATGGGATGGGCTTCCTCCCTGTCTTTCCCACTTCCTGTCCCCATCCCCAAGGAATCCAGAGGACCCGTAACAGCACTCTGCCAGTTACCTACGATTTGCTAGTGTGGGTGCAGGGGAGGTTCTTGCCCCACCAAGCGTGAGTGAATGTGCGCCTTCAAAGTTGGGCTGGCGCCATCTAAGTAAGAAGCTGGCAAATGTGGGAAGTTGTCAAGGGTTATGCTCCAATGTTGCTCTTTCTGGAAGTATCTATTCATTGAGTTTGGGCTTTTTCTTTACATGTGTCGAAGGAGCATGGGTAGTGCGTGGTTCAGGACTCGGCTGCTAACTGAGAAGGTGGTGGCTAGTTCTAACCCACACACCATGGCCCAGGAGAAACATGTGTCAGTGACTCCCATAAAGACCGACAACCTTGGAGACTGCCGTATGGGGCGGTCTTACTCTATCTTACAGTTTGACCATGATTGGAACAAACTCAAGGACAATGAGTTTCTGGTTTTTATTCTTTTGATGCATGTTGAGCAAACCCAGCGATAACTTGGGAAGAGGGGGTGCTGAGGAGAGAGTCCAAGAAGGCTGGGGTGCCAAGGGTTGGGTCAAGAGGAGAAATCCTCTCTGTTCCTTGAAGACAGTGTCAGCTCAGATGGGATTAAGATAGCAAGAATCTAGGGTACTAAGCTCATTGAAGGCCAGGGTCACCACTGGTCCCTGAAAGAGAAAGGGTCAGGAACAGAATCACTGTGGCCATGGGGGCCTGCTCTACACCATGACCGTAAAGCCACATCCATTAAGAAAGAAGTGGGAGATGCATACAGCTTCACACACTACTCAGAACCTGATCTTTAAATACAGTCTGTTTTGGACTCATCAGATGTATCATTAGGAATGCTTTTAGCTGTACTGAACGGGTAACCCAATCACATAGCTGAAATTAAAAGTTGGCCTTTTCTTTCATTCTTTTTTTAAATATTGTGTAATCCCAACTGGACCGGATGGATCGATACAATGGCTACACCGATGGACATAATGACAGGGGAAGGTGCCTAGACCCGGCAGTGCCTCTTCCTGTTGTGTACAGAGTCATGATGGGTTGGAAGCAACTCAATGGCACCAAACAGCATCAGTCTCACACTAAGTCTTACTGGCTGCTCAACCCTGCTCAACCCAGGTCTTTTCTGCTTTTCCATGCAGAATCTCCAATTTTAGGGTCTCATGGTCATAAGACAAGCTCTACGGTTCCAGGCACTGCAACCACATTCAATTACAGAAAGGGACAGAGGACAGCAGGGACCACACGGGGTCAGAGAAAAGATACTAGGATCATGACACACCTAACAGGTAGACTCCATCTGCCCAGAAGGGACAGGCAGGTAGGACTGTGAAAGTTGATCTAGCCTAGGGGCCAGTGACCTCACCCTCCTGAATCTTGCTGCTCAGCCAGCTGAGGCTTCCCACGGATCACTTTTTGAGTTGAATCTTTCTGTCCTGCAAAAGAGTGGACAGAGGACCTGATTTTGAGCTCTCTCTCCCATTCTTTGCTGGCATGCAGAGTTCTTTCAGCCCCTGGAGCTGAACCAAGTAGAGGTTTGTCCTAATGATGAACCTAATGATGCTAATAATGGACCTAACCTTTGCCTCACCTGGCTCCTCTCCACAACAGACCCATCAGAGGTCTATGATGTCCTAGACAGAGCAATAAGCCTCTTTAGAAAGACAAGAGCATCAAAGAGTCTCCTCCCTCAACTGCTCCCTCTGCAAAGTTTCTAGCACATGCCTTGGAAGATGATGGGCACAACCGGGTTCATTAAGTAACCGCTCACATGGATTTGCTGATGTTTTCACAAGGACAGACGGTGACTGGGTGCTGGGAGTTCACTCCCAGTCCTTGGTCCCATTACTAACCACACTGTGTGCTTCTGGGCATGTCCCTTAGCTTCCCACTATGAAATGAAAATGATCATTGTCAGCGTCAGGAGAAACTTCTAAGTCATTTAGCAGCTCTGTGGGGAACTAAGGTTAACATGGTATATTCTGGAAGTCCCTATGGGATTGGAAGTTGGGTGTGGCCCAGTCTCTTTGACTCTGAGTGACTCAATAGGACCCTATAGTGCTTCCAGGTGCTGCAGAAGCCCACAGAATTCTGAAGGGTATCCTATCCAAAGGTCTCAAGATGTTTTAGCTGACTGGATTTCCTAAACTGTCATCTTTCCAGGAGAGGCCACCAGGTCTTTGTCTAGCAGACCACGAGGCTTTGAGTTTGCAGCCAAGAACTTAGTCACTGCTGGGTCCCCAGGCTTCTAAAGATTGAAAGGAAATATGGTCCTCCCACACCTCACACTTCCACCAGTATGGACTCAGAGCCACCCTGTAAGACCAAGCAGAGCTACCCCTTTGTTTTCTGAGAGTATAAATATTTCTGAGAGCAGAAAGCTTCATCATTCTCCTTCGGAGTCTTGGGTCAGTTCACATGACTGACCTTGCACTTAGCGCCTGGCACATATCCCACCAGGCTCTCAGGACTTGGCTGGGGAGTCATGCCTGCTATGTAGTGATGTTGTAGGTAGGCTTGTTGTGCCAACATGGCCAAAGAAGATAGGTAGGTTTGTTGTGACAACATGGCCAATGAACACACAAGATCAATTAAAGGATGGAATATAAATGGCTCAGTGATCCCTGCCTTTTCTCTCTTGCTCTTAGAATGTCTGACCAGTCGGCTGCCTTGTCCTCTGCCTCAATGTCCAAGCTATACAACCTGTGGAACACTTAATCCATGGACTGTGTTGCTGTGAGTTGAGATTCCTTCAAGCCCTGCTTTGCCACACTCCTGGAATATACATCTCTTGAGCTGTTATCTGGCTGACTGTTGGTGACCTGCCTCCCTGTTTGCTGCTTGTGGCCAGATAGCCTGAATTGCTCTACAGAGGACTACTCGGTGGTCCTCAAGACTCGAAGGACTGCCAGTGAACTAATTGTCTTATGCAAGTGAGTTGCACCGAGCCATTTGTACTGCTTTAGAGATTAGTTAACTATTTATTTCCTATGTTAGATATCCTTCTATCTTTATAAATAGAGAGAGAATTATTAGTGTCCTGGTTTTGTTTCTCTAGAGAACCCTGTCTAACACAGGTGAGAATCCATACAGAACGGTACTATTTCTGGCCTCCTATTTCTGGGGAGCCCCATGGATCTTGCTGATGCCAGATGGGTGCCCAGCATCAGCCAATCAGGCCTCACTACTGAGACAGAGATGAACAGATTACTCATAGCTTGCTAATACTTCACGGGAAGTTACCAAAGTTCATGGCCACTTTACAGATGTGAAAAATCAGCCAACATTCAAAGTCATGCCTGTGATCCTTTCACTGCTCTCACTTACCCAGGCACTCATCCAGCATGCACATATGGGGAGGGCCCACTGTGGGTCAGGCTCAGTCTTAGGCTCTGAATAGTCAGCTGGCCTCCCAGCCTTCAGGGTATTACATTCCTCTGGAGGAAAATAAAGGTGCCATAGTGGTCATGTGGGTTAGGCTGCCAACCACAGTTTTGATGGTTTAAAGTCATCAGCCGCTGAGAGAGAGGAAGACAAGCCTGTCCACTCCCGTCAGTGTTTACAGCCTCAGAAACCCTGTATAGGGTGGTTACGAGTTGAAATTGACTCAGTGGCAGATTTTGTCAGGTGTTAGAGGGGAACGAGGTTGAAGCAACCACACACACACACACACACACACACACTGCGTTAGGTAGACAAAAGAAATTTATGGATACTCGATGTGTATAAGAAAGAGCCTTAGGTAAATAATAATTAAGAAACATCCCAGCCCACTCCAGATCAAGTCCATAAGTTTGATAACAGTCCATATGTCCAATACCAATCTGTGAAGTCCTCCTCAGAGTCAGGAAACACATGCAACTATGCTGAATGCAGGAAGATGACAGGCCAGTGGGTGGGAGAGTCTTGTGGATCCAGTGATGTTGTAAACATCTCAGTGCTGGCAGAGGTCTCCACATGGCTTCTTCAGTTCCCAGGTTACAGGGTCTATCAGTGTCAGGGAGTGAGCCCAGAGTGAGTGTCTCCCACAAGAGGAAATACAGGAGTTCCCAAAATTCTCAGGAGAAGGCCATGCCCACACAGAGACCTCATGGGCTATATCCTGATTAACAAACTAGACTCCCCCCCCCATACTCTTAATCCTCAAATTGCACCAGATTATGTAACTGCCACACACACAGCCACACACCCCCCAAAGCTGGAGAAAGCGATGATATATGGCCGTGGGTGGCAGTTTCAAAAGCACCTTCAAAGAGCAGAAGAACTCTGCTTGCTATTTAAGATTGACCTGAGCAGAACAAGGGAGCAAATCATCCAAACCAGTGAGGAAGGAGCCTGGTGGACAGAGGACACAGCAAACGCAGAGGCCCCGATGTAGGACTGGACATGCTGCGTCTGAGAAGGAGAGCTGAGACCGTGGGTGTGGCAGAGGCAGCCAGAGGAGCAGGGAAGAAGACAAGGGCAAGGATGTCATAGGGCCGCTGAGGCATCGACAAGAGCCCCAGTTTTGTTCAGAGCGCGGTGTGATAGTTGGAGATGGGGTTCTGTGCCGATCCCAGCAAAGAGACTCTGGTTCCTTAAAGTGGAGGCCGAGACGTGGTCACCTTGTGATCAGTTGTGGAAGTAGAGCGGGTGAACTTGGCTTGTGGGCTGACTGCGGAATATGAGCACAGGGGGGTTAAGGTGATGCCGTGATTTTTGCCAGAGCGTCTGGCTGACTGGAGGCACCACTTCCTCATTCTAAGGGACTTCAAGAAACACAATGAAATTCCCCATAATCTTTTCATCCCATTTCCCCACGAACTTTTTGAAGCCCTGCTAGTATGCTTTCAGGAGGAAGAAAGAGCAAAGTTGGTTTACAGTTAGTCTTCCAAGAAAGGCATGAACCCACAGCACCTCTTACTTGCACCCTGGCCTGAGAGCAGGGGGATGGTGGGCAAATTGAATTCCAACAGAACAGTAAAAGCCTACTATGTGTGCACCCATAGAGCAAATACAGATTCTGAAATACACACAGAGACACATACGTACACAGAGAGGGACCCACATAGACGTCATCAGAAAGCACACAAATCCGACATGGGCAAAAACAAAACAACAACCACAAAAAAACATCTCATTGTCACTGAGTCGATTGCAACTCATAGAAATCCTGTAGGCCTGGGTGGAAATGTCTCTGTGGTTTTCTGAGACTGGGATTCCTTATGGGAGCAGAAAACTTTGTCTTTCTCCCTCAGAGAAGCTGGTGGTTTCAAACTGCTGAATTTTCAGTGAGCAGCCAAGCACACAACCAGGACATCACCAGGGCTCCTTTGGCACAGCTAGTGCTGACTATATGTCAGGTGACGTTTGAAAGCCTCTAGCGATACCACCTCACTTCACACTCCCAGTTGCCATCCTTGTTTTGAAGCTCATGAACCCCACCCAAGGTTCCCAGCTGTGACTGGTAGCACCAGGGGCAGATGAACCTGTCCTGATGTACAGTAAGTGAGGTATCCAGGCCCTTTACTGACGAGTCTGCAGTGCGCAGTCTCTTCTGGACAGGGTGAATTTGCACCGAGGGAAAATCATGCACCATCGATCAGTAAATGCAATGAAGGCTGTGCACACCTTGCTTTGGAAAAAAACGAGACCCTCTATCTTGTCAAGTTGTGCAGTTCCGTGGAAGCGGGAATTATTTTGCGACACACAGCTGGTTTCAAACAACAGCAATGAATGAGATTTGCCGTCTTGACGGTCCACAGGGGCAGTTCTACTCTGACAGAATTTCTCTGTGCCGGAATTGACTCCAGAGTTTGCGTCTTGCTTGAGCATCTTGCTTACTGAAGAACCCATGCCCAGTAGAGCCAAGACTCCAGTATGGACGGTCTGTCCCCTGAGCCCTCAGCCACAATGCTTCTGCCCCCTCCCCACCACTCACACACCCATTAGACACAACACACTCACACGTTCTCACAAGCAAGCTGACTGCTCCCACTTCTTCATAACCCCAACACACACACACACACACAACTGGACAAACCTTGGTCTTGTCAGTGGTACCCAGCATTTCTCCTGGTCCTTGCAGACTGGGAAGAGCATCGCCTTCAAAGCTACCCTAAGGCTCCTTGGTCCCCTGCCTGTCCTCAGACGATGGAGCCTGCTGCATAGCTCATTTGTCTCATTCAAATGCAGGCAAGTGGCTGAGAGGGGTTAAGCCTTGGCTCGAGTTTCTTGGGCGATAGGCCGATCAGGAACAGAAGCATGCACTTTAAATCATCTTATCTAAGTCCACACCATTTAATAAATCAGTGGCCGGGAGACTTCTCACTGCTGGCGGCTGTTTAAAAAAAAAAGGGCAGTTTTACAGCTCAGCCCTAATATGCTAGCTCACAAAGAAATCGCTCCTTGTTCAGACTTATCTGACTCCATTATCACTCACTTATACAGGCCCATGCTGTTGGGGCCCGGTGCGAACACCATTAGTTCCACGTGCACTAGGAAATCAAAAGGGCTGGACAAACCTCCAACCTCTAGAAACCAACGTCTGTCCAAGAGGGGAGTGATGGGGCCACAGGAAGAAGTGGGTATGATCCAGCTGGAGGACTTCTCCATTGGGGAAGTCCTAGCTGGCCCACCTTCAGGTGTCCACTTGGCAGGGCCAAGGGTTGCGGTTGGGGTGAGTTTCCAGCCCTCTAGAGCTGAGCTTGACCCCTGTAGGTTTAAGGCACAGTTGTTCTGGGTTGGAAACCTGCCTCGCATATGCTGGCCACGACCTTAAGCAAATGACATCTTCCAGGAGTTTGTTTCCCAGTCTGTACAACAGGAGTGCAGGAAAGGGAGGTCATACAAAAAAAATAGAACCAGCACCACTTTTATAGCATCCTGGAAAGGAATACATGGAAAATGAGTTTGCTTTCAGGGTCTGTGTTCTAGAAAATATCCCACTACAAAGAGACTTTGGGAGACGTGCAGAGACCCTGCTCTTAGCTATAAGTTCCTTGATGGGAGAGGGCTGTTGATTGGAGAAGATAAAGGAAGGTTTGCCTTTCGAAATGTGGTCTGTGTCAACCAGCCTGCACGTTGTCCGTCCAGGATCTCACAGGCTGGCACGGCCCTCTCCCACACTGACTCAGAGATGTACCACCAAGAGAGGACAGTGGGGCGTAAGGAGTCCTGGTGGCAAAATGGGTTATATGTTGGGCCATTAACCTCAAGGCCAGTAGTTTCATGTCACTAGCTGCCCCCCAGGAGAAAGATGAGTCTGTCTGTTCCCATAAGATATACTCTTTGGACATTGGGCCTTGACTCAAGTATTCCCTCAATGCAAGAACACTTTGTTCTATTAAACTGGCATTCCATGATGCTCACCTTCCCGACACAATCACTGAAGACAAGACTGGTGCATAAGCAAATGTGGTGAAGAAAGCTGATGGTGCCCAGCTATCAAAAAATATAGCACCGAGTCTTAAAGACTAGGAGATAAGCAAGTAGCCATCTAGTGGAGAAACAACAAAGCCCACATGGAAGAAGTACACCAGCCTGTGTGATCACAAGGTGTCCATAACAGGCATCAAAGAACAAAAAATCATATCACTGAGAATGAGAGGCAGTGCAGAATGGGGACCCAAAACCCATTGTAGGCAACTATGCATCCCCTTACAGAAAGATTGAGGGAGGGGATGAACCAGTCAGGGTGCAGTGTAGCAATGATGAAACATACAACTTTCCTCTAGTTCTTAAACACTTCCTCCCCCCACTCTCCCCCTATTTCACCCCCGTTATCATGATTCTAATTCTATCTTACAAATCCAGCTAGACCAGAGGATATATACTGGTCCAGATAGGAACTGGAAACACAGGAAATCCAGGATAGGTGAACCCCTTGGGACCAATATTGAGAGTAGACATGCAAGGAGAGTAAAGGGAAGGTGGAGGAGAAAGGGGGAATCAATCACAATGATCTTACCTATAACCCCCTTCCAGGGGGACAGACAATAGAAAAATGGGTGCAGGGAGACACTGGTCAATGTAAGACATGAAAAAAATTTTTATAAATTATGCAGGGTTCATGAGGGAGGGAGGGGGAAGATGAGGAGCTGATACCAAGGGCTCAAGTAGAAAGAAAATGTTTTGAGAAAGTTGATGGCAACAAATGTACAAACATGCTTGACAGAAGGGATGTATATATGGAATATGATAAGATTGTACAAGTTCCCGATAAAATCATTTTTTTTAAGATATACCATCTGAAAAACCAAGGATGTCAGAGCTATCCCCTCTCTGGGTTCTCTGTGAGTTGGAAATGACTCCATGGCAGTGAGTGAGTGAGTGAGTGAGTGAGGTGTCATTTCTAAGGCCAACTCTTCAAAGTATGTGGCTTTTACCTTTGCAACTGGGGTTGTTTGCTCTAGGGAAAGCTAGACACCCTGCCTGCCATAAAGATTCTCAAGCAGGGTTGTGAAGAAGAACTGGGGCATCCTCAACTTGCCAGTCATGTGATGGATCCACCTGAGAAGTAGATGGCATTCAAAGCCTTAAAATGACAGTGACCCTCGCTGACATCTGACTGCAGCTTCATGAGAAACTCCTCAGAGAACCACAAGCTACTCTTGTATTATTGACCCACAGAAATAGTGAAATAATAAATGCTTAGTGTTGTCGGTTTGCGGGTGAGTTGTCTTATTGACAACGTGACCAAAACAGGGTCAAAATAGCTCCCAGACTATAAAAATCTGAGATCAAGAAAGAGGTGACTTGTCTACAGTGAATAGTAATACTGAGCCTAGAACCCAGACTTTTGCATCCTAGTCTGTCTCTTTCCATGCTTTGCCTTGAACTTAGTGCCAGGTTTGGCTACCTCTGGAAGCTGGATAGAATAGACGAAGGGAAGGTTCACACATTAGCCCCTAGCCCTGCCCATTCAGCTTCCATTTCTCACATTTCAGGGACTCAGTCTCAGATAGAGTCCTCTGTTGAAGCTCTGTTGAAGAGTACCAGTTAAGGATCTTTTTAACCTGGGTCCATTGGAATTCACTGAGATCTGCTCTAAACCTGAGCCCCCAAGAACCATGATCAAGAAGCTTACACAGTTGGTTCAGAACTCTTGCTTTGAGGATGACCGATATATTTACTATTTTAATGTTCTCTTTTCTTTCTTAAGGCATTGTTAGTCTGGTAGGCATGATTCTTCATTTGTAAATGAATGATATTGAAAGTTTTGCCCTATCACTAACCCTCATTGTTTGTGTAAGTAGTGCTTAGTCACTTAAGTGTTTAGTCTGTACAAGCCAACAAGTCATGTATTGAGGTCTGAGAAGTCAGCCTATATGTATATAATTTCCTTTTCTTGACAGTGTTTTAAATGCTATTTCAATGGCTAAATTAAGGATACTATCAATAGAATTATCTTATGCCGGGGGGGGTGATTTATAATATTCTCTATTATATAATGTTAATGACATCGCTAAAGTAAACCAGAGATATATAAACCATAAATGTATGAAAGGATGGGGGACTTTCACTTAATTCTTTCCCCAATATAAGAAACAATTAGTTCTTACGACATGGTCCTATACTATATTCATCCTCATAAGAGATCACTGATGATACTACGGTGCCATAGCAACGTGTGGTAAAGAAAGAAGAAAGTGTTTAGAGTTGTAAAGACTTGTCTTAAAACAAGCAGCCATCTAATTGACCATCAACTAAGTCCACATAAAAGAAGCACACGAGCCGTTTGATCCAAGGATTGTAAATAATAAAATCTAAGTCAGAAGGAAGAAATTGTATCAGAGCTTAAAGTATGAGCACCTGGCTTACAGAAGGCTATGGATAACAATGAAAACGATGGATGACAATGATTAGGTCTCCAGTAAATTCCCTCTGGCCACAGTCCAAGAATGTGACCAGCCTTGCTATCAGACAGCACAATGTAAAATCAGTTACAGCAGATGTAGCTAGGCTAGAATATAGCATCTTATCATGATCTTCCAACTAGTTTTAAAGTTTTTTCATTTTAAACATTTTCGGCTTTCTCTTCAATTGAGCTTTTTCCCTGTTTTATCTTGTCATTGTGCTTTTATTTTTGTTTGTTTCCTGTTTTATCTTGTATGATTTTCTGTATATGAAATTCAAGATAGGAAAATCTCATGAGAGAGCAGCTGGATTGCTGATTATTTAGGGGCGTGGCGGAGGAAGTTTGGGGGCACTAGGACGCTCACAACCACAAGTATGAGAAGAAAATATTCCGCGATAATGTGGTGATGACTACACGATGTTTCTTCATATGACTGCATGATCAAGTTGCATGGAATGTGAAGTCTAGGTCAATAAAACTATTGAAAATAAATAAATGAAACATAGAACTTTAAATAAAGTAAATGCCTGCTGTGCTTTAGGGGGATAAAAAGGAATTGTACACAGGGAAGGGGACTAAGTTTTACTGAGACTCTCCCATGAGCCGGCTTTACATATGGTGAACCAATGGCACCATTGCAATACCTCTGTGAGCCCTGCTTGCATAGCAGTTACAACTTGGCTTGCGATCCATCACGTGAGCACTTTGAAACCATCAGCCAGCTTCTCATGAGAAAGACAGGGTTTTCTGCTTCTGTAAACAATTACAGTCTTGGACACTTACAGTTCTACCTTGTCTTATAGGGCTGCTTCTCATTGGCATCAACCCAATGGCAGTGAACAGGACTAGTAGCATTAATAATACTTGTGGTGACATACGCATTTATTGATACCTCTATTTTATAGCTGAGGGCCTGGGGCTCAGAGGAGTCAGGCCATTTAGCCAAGGTTACACAAAAGGTGAGTGGTAAAGCCAGGATGCAAACACTGGACCCTTTCAAAGATGCCCCTCAATCTTACCTGTTTGTGTGTGTTCTGCACAGAAAGGATAGAGTAGGGGTTTTGAAGGGTGAATGGGGTGCAAACAAAAAAAGAACAGAAAAAAATCATCTTGGGAGAATAGAGAAAGAAAGAGAGAGTTATGTAACTAGGGAATGAAGACGTGAAACAGAAAAATGGCAGAGACAAAAGATAGCAGGAGAGGGGATGGCCATGATGGTTTTAGAGCAGTGTTTCCCCAAGTGGGAGATACTGCCCCCTGGAGGACAATGGAACAACCCAGGGTGGGGCGGGGCGGGGTGGGGCAAGAGCAGATTGTAACACTTTACCCTGAATGGTGACCAAAGGACAAACGTCTTTAACTCCCTTCTGGGTCCTGAGTAAATTCTTTCCTTGTAAAGGGATGGAAGGTCAAGTAAGTTTGAGGGCCTATGAGTATGTATTTCCCATTCTTCATTGCTCAGCCCCTTGAAATGTCTTTTCGATGTTGGGAGACCCCTTCCTCCTCCAGGTGGAATCCAGAAACTCATGTCCCAGTATCCCTTGCAGCAACCGGCTCAGGCTCAACCATAAGACATCCCACAGTGTGGCAGTTACATAGTATGGTGGTAATTTGGGATTTGAGAGGATTAAGAGTGAAGGGATGGAGTTTAGTCTGTCAATCAACTCCTAGTCTGTGTGGGTATGGCCTTCTCCTGTGAATTCTGGGAATTGTAGCATTTCTTTCTTGAAAGCAGGAGTGTGTCAGGCAGGGTTCTCTTAGAGAAATAAAATTCAGGACACTAGTAATGCCTTTTTATATATTTATATACTGAGAAAGATATATAAGATAAAAAGATAAGAAGTTAACTATAAAGCAATACAGATTGCTCGGTGCAACTCACTTGCGTGAGGCAAGTAGAAGACTGGCAGTCCTTCAATTCTTGAGGGCCACTGAATAGTCCTCTGTAGAGCAATCCAGGCTATCTGGTTACAGGCAGCAAACGGCAGAGCAACAGTCACCAACAGTCACCAACTGTCGCCAACAGTCAGCCAGATAACAGAGTCCAACAGTCCCCAGCTCAAGAGATGTATATCCCAGGAGTGTGGCGAAGTAGGGCTTGAAGGATCCTCAACTCACAGCTCCACAGTCCACGATTAGGTGTCCCACGGGTGTGTTGCTTGAAGGTCGAGGCACAGGACGAACAAGGCAGCTCTCTGGTCTGAAGATCCGGAAACAAGAGAGAGAGGGTGCGGGATTTGCGAAGCCCTTCCTATATCTGCCCTTAAATTCCTCCCGCATGTTCATTGGCTGTGCCGTCACAACAGATCCACCAATCTTCTGTGGCCATGTTGGCATAACAAACCTACCCATCACAAGGAGACGCTTCTCTCTCTGCTCATTCTTTACTCGTATACGCTCTACTGACAAGACTTAAGACTCACTCTCTGAGAAACACTCTACTGACAAGACACATGGCACTATACTGATAGACCCCATGCCCTAAGAACTGGAGCAGCCACATGGAGACCCCTGCCCACGCTGAGATGCTTCTACTGCCACTGGATCCAAAAGAGTTTGCATCCACTGGCCTGTGATCTTCCTGCATTCAGTGTCCTTGCATGTGTTTCATGAATCAGAAGGGGACTCTTTAGATTGATATAGCACGTAAGGGCTAATATTGAACTTAGGAACTTGATCTGAGCTGGGCTGGGATGTTTTCTCAATAGTCAATTGCTCTTGTGTATAAACCTCTTCCTATACACATATCAGTGTCTATGAATTTTTTTTCTCTGGTCAACCCAGGCTAACACACACAGAAGTCCTCTATGACCAAGTGCAATTGCCCCAAGCACTTTCCCAAGGGTGTAAGTTGGGATCAATTCAACAGCAAAATGGTTTGGGGGAAGTGAATGCATGGACATCGAAGGTGCCAGCAAGGACATTCAGCTTTCATTGGAGTGATGGCCAAAGTCCCATGTGGGTGACCTGGTCCCAGCATTTTCCTCTTACCATCAGCAGTGCTAGGTGACCCAGTGACAGCAAACTGAACAGTCTTTCTTAAAGCAATTGGTTGCATTTCCTGCCTGTGTAAGTTCTAAATGCAAGTCTCTGAGCTGTGAGTTTCCTAATATCTATTAACAAAGGCCTTTTCTTTTAACCTAAACCCAAACCAAACCTGTTGCTATCAAGGCTGACTAGCAAGGTCACAGGAAAGAGAAGAATGTCCCACATAGAATTTCCAAAGCTATAATCCTTATAGAAAGAGAATGAGCTTCCACAGAGCTGCTTGTAGATTCCAACTCACAGCCTTTCTGTCAGCAGCCAATCGCTTTAACCACAGGCCTACCAGGGCACCTCTCTGTTAAACCAAACAGTACTGATTTTATGTGGAATCTAGGACTACAGCCAATACTAGGGTCAAAAAAGAATGAGCACAAGGGCAGGGATGGTGATAGAATGAGCACTGAATCCTGGTTCCCACTGTGAGGCACGACCAATCAAGACATCTTCCCTATGGATTTCTCTTTCTGCTGAGTCTTTTCTCTCCCTCTGTCCTCCCACTTTTCCTCCTTCTCCCATCATGTCCCCTCCAGAGCAGCTGCAGCTTCCTTCTGAACAGGGCTGTTCTTCCCATCTTCAAGATTAGGACACAAGGCCTTTTGTGTTCCTGAAACAGCTGTGGGTCTGCTCCACCAGCTTCCTCCCTCCGTGCCCCCTGCTAGAGCCCGCCTCCCAGGCCTTCTCCATTTCTGGTGTCTGCAGCCTGCAGCCGAGAGGACTGGAAAATCAATGGTTTGTGAACCAGCTGGGTTCCCGCAGCTGCCTATTGCAGGGACAGCTCTCTCACTGGTAGACAGCACGACAGCTGTGGGCAGCAGCTGGCAGGGAGTGAAAGAGGCTGCTGAGTGACGTGGAAGGAGCACTGGACTCAGAGTCAACACCGATGAGCTGTGTAACAGTCAGAAAGTCAGGCTCCGCACATTCTGGGTCTCTGTCCTCACCTAAAAAAATAGTGAGTTAGGTCAGACTTTGTCACAGATTCCTTCCAGACCTGATGGGCTTTGGTCTGAACTGTGAAAACTCTTTATGGTAGAACAGATCTGTCTTGCCCAGTCCAACTCTCTGGAACTCCTTGTCTACCACAAAACGGGGCTTGGAAATCCAAATGCATCTTACCATCAGTGAAGATGCCTAATGAAGTGCCCATCTTCAACAAACACACCCATAAAGGCTGCTATTAAATTGTACCAGGGGCAGTTAGCATCCATGTAATATTCCTTTCCCCTGTAGGAGGTTTCAAATCTTCCCTTGAAGTGGGAAGAGTTGAACCATTTGAAGACTGTTTCCCTCCTCGCTTCAGCAACCTGGAAGCCACCGATTCCAGAGAGGAGATTTATAAGCCACATGCAGCCTACATCTCTGAGTCACTGCCTGGAAAATAACCTCCCCAGAGAACCATCAGACCCAGAGTCTATTTTGCCTGAGCCAAAAATAAACCTGTATGCACTCAGTCCCACAAAGTTCAGAGTTGTTCAGCTCCTTTCAGCATCGGATTGCTAATTGCAAAAGCAGCAGTTCAAATCCTCCGGCCACCCCTCAGGAGAAAGATGAGGCTGTCTGCTCCTGTAAATATTGACAGCCTTGGAAACCACCCCTAGGGGTTTCTTTGAATTGGAATTGATTCTATGGCAGTGGGTTTGGATTTGTCTCTTGGTTTTGTTTTTAGGTGGGAAAGGGATGACGAGAAATATACACTGAAACACGGAGCGTTCAGGTTTGAGGATATTGCTGAAGCAGAACTTGTCTTTTCTGTACTATATACTTAGGCCTCCCTGAGTGACTGACCTCATTCTCTGGTGACCCACATTTATGACAACCTGGAAAACACCTTCAGGTGGTACCTCTGACGGTGTGGGCCCCAACCCAGGCCTGAGGATCCTCCGTAGTTCACCATGGACAATAGGACAGAGACCCAGGTGATGACCAGGTCCCAGGTAGGATGGTGGCTGGTAAGCCTTTGGAGCCTTCTTCCAGACGTCCACAACGTCTTGGTCTAGCCAGAGAGAACACAGGGTAACAGTGGACAATGGAGTCGCAGGTGAACAAGGGGCGAGGCCAACTGCGTGCTAAGGAGGTCAGCTGGAGAGGTGGAGATGGGGGAGAGAGAAGTGGGCTGTGCAGGGCTGAGGACCAAAGTGGACAGAGACAAGTGGGGTCCCTGCCTGGGACAGGCAGAAGGAGGCAAGAAATATCCAATCATAATCACTGGCACCCGCAACCCCATGGGTTCCACCAGGGTGTGAAAGGTGGAGTGGGGCTGGCGTTCCCAATGCCCCGTGAGCACCACCTGAGACGCCCTGGGAGTTCCCAGAGCCAACGAGGGGCATGGCCCCTGACTCTTTGTTCAGCCCTGCCTTTGCATAGCACCCTGGTCCAAACCACATGAGGTTGATAAGTGAGGAGAACACATAATCAATTTATAAAGAATGCACCTGACAGCTGCTGGCCCCTTAGAAACCAGAAAGTGAAATTGGGAAAGATAAAGATAGACACAGCTATTGTCAATAAGGTCGAAGTTGGAGGCAAATAAAAAGCGAATGAAAGCAATGGTCCCTACACCATAAGGGCACTTTATATTCACTACACAAGAAGTAAGGGCAGTTTCCAGCCTTCCTTATCAACCCAAGGATGTCATCAAGGACCCCGCTCTTTACCACTTTCCGTGACCGTAACTTTCTGTCTTCTCATCCTTCTGCCTATGTTCAAGAAATGGCAGGCACAATTCCATCCGTCACATCCTCATATAAGTATGACACAAGTTGGAAAAAACCAAACCGAATCTGTGGCCTTCGAGGCAATACCACCTTCCAGGGACCCCGCAGAACAAAGCAGACCTGCCCCTGGGGCTTTCCAGGACTCTAACTCTTTTTTGCTTGCTTTTGTTTGAGTTTACTTCTTCATCATTGTGTTGGGGGCTCATACAGCTCTAATCACAATATATACAGACATGCTTTCTGTCAGTATTTACATCTCTTTTTTTCTTTCTCTTTTTTTGGGGGAAAGCGGCTCGTACAACTCAGATAACAATCCATATATACATTCACTGTGTCAAGCGCATTTGTACCTTTTTACCATCATCATTCTCAAAATATGTACTTTCTACTTCAGCCCTTGGTGTCAGCTCCTCATTTTTTGCTTCCCTTGCCAACCCCCCTCCCTCATGAACCCTTGATAATTTATAAATTATTGCTATTTTGTCATATCTCACACTGTCCGATGTCTCTCTTCACCCACTTTTCTGTTGTCCATCCCCCAAGGAAGAGGTTCTATGTAGATCCTTACAATTGGTCCCCCCTTGCTACCCCACCTTCCCTCCAACCTCCCGGTATCACCACCCTCAGCACTGGTCCTGAAGGTATCATCTGTCCTGGATTCCTTGTGTTTCCAGTTCCTATCTGTACCAGTGTACATCCTCTGGTCTAACCAGATTTGTAAGGTAGAATTGGAATCATGATAGTGGGGGTGGGGAAAGGAATCATTGAGGAACTAGAGAAAAACTGCATGCTTCATCATTGCTACAGCGCACCCTGACAGGCTCACCTCCTCTCCGAGACCCTTTTGTAAGAGGATGCCAAGACTGTAACTCTTCATGAGAAGCAGAAAAACCCCTATTTATCCCACAAAGCAGCTGGTAGTTTCCAAATGCTGGATTTATCATTCACAGTCCAATGCATAACAACTGAATCACGCATGCTCAGTCAAGAAGGAGAGAGGTGAAATAAGCGTTCTCCTCGAACAGCTTGGTGTCATCAGAGTCTTTCCCAGGAGCCCCTAGGATGCCTCCACTTCTCTCTCACTGGTTGAAGCCGATATATAAGGATCTCCAAGACCAAAAGGAATAGGAATCACCTCTTATCATCGGACTGATGACCACATGGGAAAACCACTCTTCTTTTAGCAAGAGAGTAGGGTTTGGGCCATTGGTAAAGTTTCAACAGCATCTGTCTCTGGCATGCATAATTAAGTCTCATTGTTAGACACCATCATACTAAATGCATACCTACATGCAGAGAGGGAGAGGGAGACACAGGGAGGGAGAGGGAGAGAGAAGTAGCACGATAGTGATTAAGCAACCAAAAATCAAAGTCGCTGACTTCGAGTTGATGCCAACTCATAGCGATTCTATAGGATAGGACTCTGGGCAATAGTGCTTATGGACGGGGCTTTTCACTGCAAGGTCAGCGGTTCAAAACCACCAGCCACACTCTCAGGGAGAAAGATGGCATTTCTGCTACCGTAAAGGGTTAGAGTCAGTGTATGAGACTTGGTCAGTTGGCCTCTCTCAGGACTCAAGTTGAATTTGCTCCAGGCTCAAATATTTCTTGACTGTTCCCTGATAGAAACTTCTCTGACTTTTAAAATATTGTTGATAGTCTTTTCTTTTTTATGACTTATTTGTATCTTTATATTCTTGCTGTCATTCTTTCTGTTTCACTTTGTCTTTATTTTTTATCATTTGTTAGGCTTTCCGGTTTATGAAGCATGGAAGAAGTAGATAAAGAGACAACGACTGATGCCATGATTTATCAGGAATGGGGAAAGGTGTGGGGAGGGCAATTGGGGATTAAGCAATGAGTGCAGGAAGGGGGAGCACTAGAACCGATTGTGATGCTATATATACAACTCTTTTAAAAAGTGATTTAACTATGCGAGTGTGTGATATGAGAACACTATGTCAAGAAAACGGCTTTAAAAAAAGTAACAAAGCTGAGCTCTGGTGGCGCAGTGGTTGTGCGAGGGACTGCGGCCCACAGGGTTGGTGGTTCAAATCCAGCAGCAGCTCTAGAGAAGTAAGGCTGGGCTTCCTACTCCCACCAAGAAAGAAATGAAGTTGGATATCACATGGCAGATTTTTTTTTTTTAAGGAACAAACCAAACTTAACCTATAGCTATCATGGGTGAAGGAGGAAGCATTTTTTTGCTTAGGGGACATTGAGTTTATTATGGGGCAATTTAGAGCAGGATCTCAATAACGCTTGTACAGCATGAAGAATATAATCAATGCCACTGCATTATACATGTAGAATTTGTAGAATTGGAGGATGTCTTGTTGTGTATATTCTTGCCAAAGTTGAAAAGAATAATTACACAAACAACAAGTACAAGGAAGAAGAAAATGCTCTAAAATTGATTGTGGTGATCATTGTTCAAATCTTCTTGATGTGATGGAACTATTGAAGCGTATGACACGTGGGTGAAGTGCTAATAAAACTGTTAAAAGAAGAAGTTCTAGTCTCACAGGGCTATTCCTAGTTCTTGTCTTAGAGTCACTATGACTCAGCATCAACTCAATGGTGGTGAGCTTGGTCGTGACCATGATGAGGGCGTCAGTTTTGTTGCTCTGACAAATCCACCTCCCTGCTTCTCTTTCCACCCCTTTGTCCCATTTACAGAATCCGTGAGAGATGAGGAGTTTGCCAAAGTGCTCCTGCTGATTGGACACAGGCTTTATAATCAGGCCTTCTGACTCTTGAACCAAGGTGGATTCATATCATTTATTTTCACCGTGGGCCCCATGTGACACTTTTCACAAGGTGATTTCTAGAGAAAAATAAATCCTTAAAGAGACGGAGCTTACTGGTTGGTTAGAGACGGGAGGGAACCCTTCAGGTCTGGAACTAAGCTGACATCATGGTAGAATAATCAGTTCCTTAAGATCAAAAGGGCAGCATCTACCCAGGAACTCAGTTCATGCCAGGAAAGAAGGGTGAATGGAAGCAAGAAATAGCAGGAGGCGGTGGATTAAGAGATGGAACATTGAGCGGATAACAATGGAGGCGTTGAATCAGAGTGTGTATGAATTGTTCAATGTAAAATCCATTTGCCTATCTCCCCTTCCCCACAAATGATATAGAAACAAAAACCACGTAGCCATCAAACTGATTCTGACTCATAGTGACTCTGTGAGACATCGTTTAACTTTTCACAGTAGTAGAAAGCCCCATCTTCCTCCTAGGGAGCAACTGGTAGATTTGAACTACCTGCTGTCCTTGTAGTTAGCAACCCCATATGTAACCTGCTATGCCACCAGGCTCCTCAAACATTCACCTAATGACCAATAAAAACGTTGTTTTAATGAATCATTCATCAAAGAAGTTACAGAAACACTGCCTAATTGACCATCTTCTTCGTGGCACTTATTAAAGTGTTTGCAGTTCACTGAGAAACTCACAGTTGAAAGAAACCCTTTGACCTATTCTCGCCACCCTCAACTCAATTCCAACGCAGACTGACCCTCAAAGGAGAGAACTGCCCCTTGAAGCTTTCGAGACTATAATTCCTCACGGGGATAAAAAGCCTGGTCTTTTCCCCACAGAGAGCTACTGACTGAACTGAAGTTCTTGAGATCAACCGCCCAGCACATAACCACCATGTGGCCAGACGTTGAAACCTATCTGACCATGGAATTGTTGCCTCTGTGGTCATCTCACAGAACTAGTGTTCTGAAGACCAGCCTTTGAAAATGCTGCCCCAAACCAAGCGACTCCTACTCTTGTCACTCCACCCATAACACAACCAGCCTGCTGAACAAATCCATCTGTGGAGACAGGGGTAATTAGTCTGGCATATGCTGCTGGGCGTCCACAGCATTCTGGCATGCATTCCACTCAGGTGGCACATTTTTTCCCCTCGTTAATGAAGAGGTTTATTTTTTGTGTGCTCATTTAAGAACTGTAATCACCTTTAAGGAAGAACGGGAGTGTGTCGTTGCAAAGAAGGAGTGTGATGTCAGGGGAGGATGGGGAAACCCACGTACACACAACACCAGCTTGGGAAGGCTGACAATGGTGCCTGCCCATCTCTGCCAGGCCTCCTGCAAGCAGCACACAGAACAAGTCATCCTCCCTGTGGATTTAAAAGTCACGAATTCCCCAGAAGGAGGGTCGTCCCACCAGCCACGGCATTGTGCACCGTTGACTAACTCTCTTCCCTTGTGCTTGGATCTCCTTGTCTCTACTGATGGAGACACTCTAAGGGCCTGAGCACAAGACTGAGCCAGTCTTGAACTCTCCACCGTCTTTCTCTTTCCCGGTGCTGCCTCCTCAGGACTTCGATTTGGTTTGTTTAAGTGTCCACCCCCTAATAAGAAGATGGATGTCCATCCCACATATAAAGAATCGGTATGTGCATTTTACCAAAATCCACAGGTCTAGCTGAGGTCTCCTGTGTCTAGCTGAGGGTTTGAGGAGGAGCGATCAGGGGTCTTGTTGAGTTGAGGGTGGAAATGGAAGTTCTTGGTAGGAGGGTGAGGCAGAGTGAACCAATTGGAAGGCCTGCCTTGGGAAAGTAGGGCTCAGGAGGGAGCAGAAGAGGGTGTTTGAGACACGGCTGGTAAAGTCTGTTGAGTCAGATCCCAGAGCCCCGGGTTCATTCTGGGCATGGGAATTCATTGAGATGTGTGTGTTCTCCAGATGATGATGCCAGCACAGCACTGGAAAGGGCTGCTCTTCCGGAGCCTTTCGGAGAAGGGACGCAGACAATGTAAGGTCCAGCTTCTGCGTGGTAACATTCTTCTGTGGTGGCTGCTAGGTTCCATTGAGTCAGTTCCAACCTGTGGCGGCCTTAGACTTTATGTGCAACAGAAGGAAACCCAGCTTGGTCCTCTGCCGTCCTCAGGATCACGCCTATGCTTGAGCCCATTTTTTGCAGCCAAAGAGTCCATCCCTCTTGTGGAAGGCCTTCCTCGTCCGGTGCTCCTCCGCTTTACCAAACATGATGTCCTTCTAACCTCAAAATGTCAACAAAGATTTATTCGATAGTCAACAAACACACACACACGCACACATGCAAACTGCCCTTTTGATCTCAGATGATTGATTGCGATAATATTGAGGTGAATTCAGGTCCACACCTGGAAGGGTCAGGGCCATCATCTTAGGTGTTCCAGCCACCTCTGTATGACCAATGTGGGTTTCTGTTGGGTATATCACACTAAGCAATAGAAATGAGCTGTCACAGAGTATGAATCAGCATGCCCTGCACTTCCAATCAGTTGTCCAAAGTGGCTTACTGAAGGGCCAGCCTATGAGAAGTCTGGGAGCATTTGGCCCAGTAACTCCCATCTTTTGAATTTCGGTTACCCTGGCCAGGATGGTATATTTCCAATTGCATATCCCAGTTATATTGACCCCCTTCTCATGGTTAATTTCCACATGTCTCTTCTTCTTTGAAGGCATGTCCCAGGGTCATGTCTGGTTTTCTCTGGGAAGGTTTCTCCTTTTCTTAACAGAACTTAACCCTTCCCACCACCAAGACCCCAAACGCACTCATCAAGCCAAGGTCAACTCGTGGCAACTCGTGGCCCAGGTGCCACCATTACACCACCATGGATCCTTTCCCTGTGGGGCAGGAACTGTTTATATAGGGTCACGTGCAGTTCAGACTCTGAAGTGCCAACAGAAGCAATATGCGTGTCTATGGTCTATCATTGGGCACACTGTGGTGGCTTGTATGAGGCCGTGATGCTGGAAGCTGTGCCGCTGGTAATTCAAATCCTTAAAGGCAGGGAAAATCTCACCTATGTTGGACACGGTATCAGGAGAGACCAGTCCCTGGGCATGGGCATCCTGCTTGCTAAAGTAGCAAGACAGAGGAGAAGAGGAGGACTCCCAATGGGCTGAAGCATCAAAGAAATGGTGAGGAGGATGAAGGCAATGTTTTGTCCTGGTGTACCTAGGGCCACTATGAGTCAGACCACCTAGATGGTATCTACCAACAGCAACATGGGCAGGCAGCTAATATTTCCCAAGACAGGTTTTGGAACCCCAAGAGGAGGACTCCAGCACTCTTGAACTACAGCACACCGCACCCAAGGAGCTCCCTCTTAAAGGCCCTCAAAAAAGTCCAGCTAAACTGTCAGAGGACAATAATAAACCAGGTGCTGTTTGCTTCCTGTTAGACAAGTGTGTCTTTCTCTGAGGATTGTTTGGGGACTTTATCTCTGATCTCATCCTGCAGAGAGGTGCTCACTGCTGCCCTTCCTGGGTGGGTAAGTTGAAAAGGCCATGGGACCCTGTGTTAGGCTGGGTTGCCTAGAGAGACAGATCCAGAGACAATCATGTGTCTCTGAATGTGTAAAAAAGAGCTTTATATCAGGAAATAATTATATAGAGAGAAAACATCCCACCCATGTCCAACTCAAGTCCATAAGTCTGATACTAGTTCCTAAGTCCCTCTGCAGACTCATCTCCTCGTCCTGCAATGATGGAGAATGCAGGAAGATCATAAGCTGGTGGGTGCAAAGTTATGTGGATCCATTGGCACGGCAGTGGTAACATCTCCCCGGTTGCTCTGGCAGCAAGTTCACCAGCAGGAAAGTGGAGGCAGAGAGTAGGGGAGTGGAGAGAGGTTCCTAGGGCACTCCTTATTAGAGGCCAGACCCACAAGGAGGCACCATCCGGCTGGGACATGATGGACATGTTGAAAACCACACCTACGCTTGCATATATCTTCAAGTTGACATGAAATTACATAACTACGCCACAGATAGGGCTTTGCAGCTTAAAGGCCTGTATTTGGATCCCAATTGCAGTCTTTGCTGCCTTTGGGACTTGGGGCAAGTCCTTACGGTAGGGGAGCTTCCATTTCTTTGCTTTTGTCAAAAAAGAATAGAAATGGACTCCTGCTCTTGCAAAGCCCCAACTGACGGCCCCAGCTGCTTTATCCTCCACCCTAGAAGATCCAGATCTTCCCACTGACAAGTGTCTCTGTGTAACTCATGCTGACTCATGGCACCCCTATAGGTCGGGGTAGAGCTGACTCTGTGGGTTTCCAAGACTGAAACTCTTTATGGGAGTAGAAATCCCTGTCTCTCTCCCAAGAAGCAGCTGGTGGTTTAGAACAGTTGACCTTATGGTGAGCAGTCCAGAGAGTGAATTCACCACAGAGACTCTGTAAGGAACCTTTCTGAGTATGGGAGGAGAAGCCTGAAGAGCTTCCTGGGAGGGAGTGAGGTAGAGGTGGACAGAGGGTGGCAAAGGCTCTGGAATAGGAAACCATGCAGGGATAGGCCAACCTGGGGGAGAGACACAAAGACACTTCATACCAAGATGCAAATGTTTTCCATGTTTGGTGCTTAGGGATTTACATGAGAATGGTGGGCTATGGGGTAGTCAAAGGCATTTTAAGAAAATGGATGTTTAAAATCCAATTTGAAGTCATTTTCTCTTTGATGACAGGATGCTACCCCCCTCCTTGGTTCCCCAAGACCTCAGAATGCTGCTACTTACAATGGTTCTATGTTCTCGGCGCATAACAGAATAAGGGAAAACCAAGTCACCTGCTGCCCAGGTGATGCTGACCCGTGGCGCCCCCCTGTGCTACAGATGAGAATTGCTCCACTGGGTGGTCTGGACTGTCAACTTTGCTGTGCAACAGCTGTTTTCCAAATGCTTCAGGTATGTTAAGCCAAGGATCCTCGAATGTTGGTGACATGGACTACATCACTAGAAAAGCTTGATTGTCAGGTACTTCTTCCAATGCACTTCTGGGTGGGTGCCACCCTCACGATAGGTTAGTCACTCACCTTCACACTTAAGCCAGCCAGTCAATCCCAACCCATAGCGACACTAAAGGGCAGGGATGAAAAAATCTAATAGCACCATGATGGAAACTCCCAGGAGTGACTGGATGAAGTCTGCCCGAGGGGGGCTGCTACCGCGAAGAAAGGAGAGACCACTGGGCCTCCCGCGCCTTAGAGTGGGAGATCACAGCATGGCTCATGACATTGTCTTGCAAAAGGAAGAAAAAAATAAATAGAAAGAAAGGGAGCTGGGAAGGACGAAGGGAGAGAGGGAGAGAATACGAAAAAGGCAAGCTAGAAACCAAACTCACTGCCATTGAATCTATTCTGGCTCACAGTGACTCTGTAAGACAGGGTAGAACTATCCTTGGGGATCTGTGAGACTGTCACTCTTTACGGGAGTAGAAAGCCTCACCTTTATTCTGAGGAGCCATTGGCAGCTTCACACTATAGACCTTGTGATTGGCAGCCCAATCAGTAGCTATGATGCCATCGGGACTTAGCCTAGGAAGAGAGACTGGAAACCTGAATCTGCTGAAGTCTGTGGCTCCAATTTGCAGGAAGCAGAGAAGACAGCTGAGCACGTTAAAAGGTACCAAGGGAATGCAATCAGTAAAAGCCAGAGAGTGGAAAACACTGAACAAGCAGCTAAATGTCACACATACGTTTCAAGGAAAAAAAAGAAGTGAGAGAAATGGAAAAACCGGAGATTTTAAAAGACATTGGACATACATCCTCCTTTCTCACTGAATCAGGGCCACCCTGCTTTCTCTGACTCGGCATCTTCTGGGCAGGGGAGGAAGCTAGACTGAGGAGGAAGCTGGGACTGGGGCTGGTCCAGGGGCTGGGGGAATCCTCTCCCTCTGGGAAAGGGGAGGCCAGCCAAGGGGGGAAAGGAGGGAAAATGTCCTGGTTGGCAGAGGATTTAAAGAGGAGGCTTCAACAACAACAAGAGACCTGAGATTGAAAAGAGAGATGGCTCTGGAGAGAGATGGCGATGGGGTAGTGCAACCTCCTTCGGAAACTATAATGCACGAGCATTTCCATTCTGTGGAGCAAGGGTTTGATGGAAGGACCATCTCTTTTCTTTCCACACTCACAACTAAGTCATGTCCATAAAAGACACGCATTAAAAGGTGCACAGGCAGCCTAAAAGATTTGGAAATTGTATTAGCACTATGTGGGAGAAGCTACTCCAAGGACATGACCATCACCCCTGCCTCATCCAATGTAACCCTGGGCTCTGATGCCACACAGTGCACTTGGCAGAGAGGGTACTCAGAGCAGGGACACAGACCCTCACCCCATCACATTGCTAACTAGATGACTAGCTAGTTGCTGGTTCATGACAACCAACTAGACTCTAGTTACTAGAGGGAGGGAGGGTCGCTGCTGAAACACATCCCGAGCTCAAGAGATCAGAAAGTGAAACTTCACCATTTCTCCCCAGAATTTATGTATTCAGAGACAACAGGAAATGAGAGAGTATCTTGCCTCCCTCCAAGGAAGCTGGCAGTGAAATGGGGGAAATCTTAAAGGCTCTCTGCCCACAGACAGGGCTTCTGTGTGCATTAGAACTAGGTGCTCTTCTGGGCAAAAGCAACTTTGTGGTATAGCTTGATGTTGGCCAGTCCCTTTGGGATTAAAAAAAAGGGGGGCCTTCTTCCTGTTGGATCAGCCCAAATGTAGAGAACTTACATTTACACCTCCACTTATATCTCAACTGATATGTTTTTCACAATTCATACACAGCACAAGCATTCGTGGCCCTCCAGCTAAAAGTGATATGCAAGAAAAGGTAATATTGGGTGCAGTTAAGTAATAGACTCACAGTCAAAAGGCGGATGTTCAGGTCTAGTCAGAACCAACCTCAAAGACAGGATTGATGATTCACTGGGCAGACACAGGGCCACCGTGAGACTGAATTGACTTGATAGCTGCTAACGTCAACACAGGGTGGGTAGGTTCTAGAGGAAAGATAAGTACAGCCCAGGAATGCAGGCACAGGAGGTCTCCCAAGAAGTCCCCCAGGAGCCTTCCTGGGCCTTCACATGGCTGAGAAATCTGGGATTTATTAGAGGCGAAATAGTCAAGACCAAGCTGAAGAACAGAAGCAGGCAAGTTGACTTAGATGGTGGCATCCACTGCTGGTGGTGCAGAGTTAACATAGTTGGCTGTTAGCTTAAAGCTCAGAGGATTGAGTCCACTAAGAAGGATCTTGGAAGGAAGGTCTGATGATTTATTTCCCAAAAGTCATCCATTGGAAAAGCCCATAGAGTAGAGTTCTACTGCGACACATTTGGGTCATGGGGAGTACTGAAACTGACAGAAGAGAAACCAGTACTAGTACCTGGAGAGGAATGAACCTATGATCTCAAGGGAACAGATGTGACTTTGGCTAAGAGAGGAAATATTTCCCCTTTGATTCTCCTGCCCCTCTCACTCCCCTTGCCCCTTGAAACCTGGACTGTGAAAATAAACCAGGCCCCGCCTATGCTGGGAGCAGGCAAATGAGGGGGCCTCAAGGTGTGTTCCTTTCCCAGGACTACCACAGTCAACTACCAAGAGGGGGTGGCTTTCAAGGACAGAAATGCTCTCTCTTACAGCTCTGCCAGCGAAGAGTCCAAACTTAAGATGTGACTAAGGCCAGGTACACCACTTCAACTTCTACTACCGCCGTCTCCCTGTGATGCATCTCCTCTCCTCTTTTCAAAAAGACATTCATCGGAGGGGATTAGAATCCACCTGACTATGGTACTACCTCTTGTTAACCTAATGGGTGATGTCTATTTCTATACAAGGTCTCGTTGATGGTTACTGGGAGGTTGGGAGTGGGGTGGGGCCACACAATGTAACATATAGCACAAAGAAAAAGGGGTAAGCCAGCCTGACCTCCCATCTGGCTTTGGGGGCTGTGTTCTTGAGATACTGGTGGTGGGGAGACATTAAACGCTTCTGCCCCGATTGCGGCACCTTCATGAATGGACTCTCACAGGGTGCCCGCCCCTCTGATCCATCCCTCCAGATGCGTGTATGACATTCTCAATAGCTAATGCTTTTTGAGAACCTGCTATCTGTGTGTCCAGGTACTGAGCAAAGCACGATACAGCTTCCAGAAGATTCCACTCAGAGCTGCAAACAGCAGAAACCTATGCTAGCTGATATCAAAAGAGTAAAGAATATACTAAAGCCATCGCTGGATGCCAATAGACTCTCTAAAGAGCCCACGCTCCAGGTGTGGGGCTACATGCTCAGGAATAACACCAAAGTGGTGCTGCAAAATGGGGACAGGCTGGCCTTAACTTCATACATGCTCCATTGCTGCCAACTGACCACCAAGCAGCAGCACCATCACTCCCGTCTCCAGGAGAGGTAGTCTGGGTAGACAAGAGAAATACATCTAGGGAAACATATGTGTATAAGAAAGAGTTCTATATACAAGAGGAATTGTATATTGAGAAAACATCCCAGATCAAGTCCATAAGTCTGATATTAACCCATATGTCTGCTACCAATCTATAAAGTCCTCTTTAGACACAGGAAACACATGCATTGATGCCAAATGCAGGAAGATCACAGGGCCGTGACTGAAAGGTCTTGTGGATCCAGTGGCAGTGTAAGCGTTTCAGCGCTGGAAGGGGTCTTCACATAGCTTCAGATCTCTGGCTGCATCAGCATAGCTCCATCAGGCTCATCATC
>PVJH01017771.1:0-46952 GCA_004026705.1 Nesogale talazaci | reverse complement strand
GAGAACCTTATGACAAAGTAAGGTTGAGACCTGGTCACGGAAGCATCTACATTTCAGGGGAGGCACTGCTGTTTCTGTTGGTGGTCATGGTAAGGAAATAGAGAGGAGCAAGTTCACTCGAGGAAGAGATGTTGAACAATAACCACAGGTAGCCTGTGGGCAGAGTAAATTCAGTTCTATGGGCCTAGGTAGCCATTCAAAATATGATTCTACCCCAAACTCAGTAAACCGTGTCACGGGTTAGCACTATGATGTCCTGAGGTGCCGGTTTTACAGGGAACAGGGCATCCCCCAAGTGCCACACCAGAAGGACTCAACGTTTAAGCTTGCCTGAAGGCATTGGGTTCAACCTGAAAACTGTTTCTATCCTTGGACTTGGAAATGAAATACCCTGAAAGGAGAGGCTGTAATGATGGCCATGCCAACAGTCGAATTAGTCGATGTGTTAGCCTGGATACATTAGAGGAACAAATCCAAGGAAGTCTTATGTATAAGAGAGAGTTTCATATGAAGGGTGAGTGCACGTCAAGAAAACATCCCAACCCAGGGTTACCTAAGCCCAGAAGTCCAACAGTAGACTGTAAGTCCAACACCAATCCAGAAAGTCCTCCTCCATCTCACAAAACATACGCAATGATGCTGACTGCAGGAGGAAAGCCCAATCAGTGAGCATGTAAGCATCTCAGCAGTGGCAGGGTTCTCTACACCACTGCTCCAGCACCCAGGACTGCATCGGGGTAAGTCCATATGGTTTCTCCTCAGGGATGTCTGGCAGGAAATGAGCCTTGCTAGTGGAAGCAGGGAACTGGCAAAGGTCGCTGCACCCTGGTCCGTCCATCAGAAAGCAAGAGACCTAAGACTAGAGAGGCGAGGTTCACTGAACCATTTTTCTCTCTGCCCTTCAATTAACACCACTTGTGTTTATCAGCCAGGTTGGCACCGTAAATTTTAACTAACTCAGCCGGTGCCTTACCCTGGGTGGGACCCCTGGCTTTGTGGATATCCGACACAAAGAGATCCAGATACACCGTGTACTCGGTGCTCCAAGACTCCCTTTGCATTCTTATGACAGTTGTTGGTCTGAGAGGACAGGATCTGCCTCTGTCAGGAATATGCAGGAAATTTCCCCTGATGCCAGTTCCCATGCTTGATGCAAACAGAACTCAATCAATTAAGAAGTCAACCTGGGCAAAGGAACAACTCATGGATTGATTGCTGCTCCAAGGACTGTAAGCGCTTAAGCTCCTCATACAGACAGTCCTTTAACTTCTATGTCATTGGGTAAATTATTGATGTTCTCAATTCAATTGTCTCATATTTGAAAGAGATGGTTGGCATTATTTTTCTGTTTTCTTTCTTTTTTAAAAAAAATATTTATTGGGGTTTTTGTTTATATGGATTTTGCTGGTTCTGGTGGTATTGTTTTTGCCACAATATGACTGCCAAATAAACCAGGGCCAATTATAACCAGAGGACAAGTAGATGGATTCTCTGCTGCCATGGAATACTAACTCTTATCTGAGAACAATTCGCTCCTATACCATGGCCTTGCTTGATACTCACATTCATGAAGAGGTCACTGAAGAAAAGGATGCTATGAAAGTGTGGTAAAGAAAGGAATTTGTGCTAAGCTATCAGTTGCAATAGTGTCTGGAGGCTTAAAGGCTTGCATTCAAATGAGCCGCCATCAACGTGGGACATCAACTCAGTCCAGAAGGAAGAAGCACACCCGTCTGTGTGATCCAAAGTTGAGAATAACAAGATACAGTTGTGATGACGAAAAAAGTTATCAGAGCTTAAAGGGTGAACACCCACCTTGAAGAAGCTACAGAGGACAGTGATCATAGCACCCGAAACCCATGTGTAGTGTGTGGTGGGATTCAGCCTCTAGTCAAAGTTGGGGAGACTTTAATAACTTTACTTTCAGATGAAGATGACGGTAAACTTGATTATTGTGATTGGAAGCACGGTATAATAGATGCTTGGTCAGTTGATCTCTCTCTTGAGCCAACGTGCATTTGCTCTATGGTCAAAATTTATGGATCCATCCAAGACAGAACTTTCTTCTCTGGCTTTTAAAATATCTTTGATGATTTTTCGCACTCTTTGTATTATTTTTTCTTTTTCTTTTCTTTTGCTTCTTCTTGATTCTGCTGCATCTCCCACTCTAGGAGTCACAGAAGGAGTGGATGCAGAAACATTAATGGAAGTAGTGGTTTATAGGGAAGTGAGGGGAGGGGGAGGGAGTGGGGAATAGGGGAGTCATCAGTGAGTGTTGCGGTGGAGTAAGCATTAGAGTCAATGTGATGACACATATGCAACTATCATTTAGAAACAGTTCAATTATGGAAGCGTAGCATATATGAATATGATATGAAGAAACTACTAAAAGAGAAGGAAAAGAGAAACCCTAATTAACCTGTGGTTGCCATAAGGGGAGGAGGAAGAGCTCTCACTTAGGAGGCATTGAGTTCATTCGAATGGTGGTTGAACAACTTGGAGGGGGATAACAATTATGGTTGTACAACAGCAAGGGTATCATCAATGGACCTCAATTAGAGGTGTCGAACTTGTTTATATTTTAGCCAAAATTGAAGGAAAACTTACAAGAATAAGAGTGAGTACAGAGAAAATCACTATGTTCTAAAATTGATTGTAGTAAAATTGTACAAGTCTTTTGCAATCGGTTGAATTATTGAACGGTGTGTTATGTAGATAAAGTGTCAACAAAACCGCTAAATTAGAAAAAGACCACTGCCTTAGCTGTTCATTTGCATACAATGCTCAGGTCCTATTATCTTCTTTCTTGCTGTTTGAGAATCAGATCCCAGTCAGTCCCAGAGAGCAGCCTTCCCTGAGCTCTCCATAGCTTCACATTTTATGTTCTTCAGAGGATTCCATGCTTGAGTATAACCCCCACCCATATAGAATGTAAGCTACAGGAGAAGTGCTGATAATTCATGGTGCAAATGGAAGCTGCAGGGATTTCACACAAGAAACATCACTATTATTTATTTTTAAAAGCGGCAGTGAACCTGGGTAGAGCAAGTACATAAAATAGTGGCCAGAGGAAACAGGGACAGGAGGAGGACAATGATGACCAGCACCTTGGCCCCTAGGCAGTTTCATTGTATGTATTTCAGCGGATTCAATGATGAATTGTAGCATCAGACCCTGAGGAGGTACTCGGGGGGGCAGTGATGATAATGCATGACTCAACCAAATGCTGCGTAGATTTCACAAAACAAACAGAGTTATTCTTTATTTTTGAAAACTCCAGAGAGAGTGGGTAGCCCAAATGAGAGAGAAGAAGAGGGATGATGAAGATGATTAGAACCTTGCTCCTTTGAATTTGTCCTTATAAGGGCTGAGTGTCCCTTCATGAATGCATCTCCTAAACCTCAATCTCAGGTTTATGGGGAAAAGAGAGAAGTCTGGGCATCGTCAGAGTCAGGTCACCTTGTCTCTGCTGACTTGGCCTATACTCCATGACAATGCTGTGGACACAGCAAAGCCGCTGAGTCTGGAGTCATTCCAGTTGTTGTCGTGAAGGTAACTGGCATGGAGGAAGGTCAGCTACACACACCAGGACCGAACTGGAAACACTGAGCACACAGGAGGCTTACTAATCCATGTCTCTTAAACCTGCCTCCAAGGAAAGTTGCTGTGTAGAAAACAGCAGGTAAGGGGAGAAACTCCTAGACACATGTGCATGTCCATAAAGGCACAGGGTCCATGGACTTCAACAGTGCTGTGCCCCTGTGTCAACCACTAGATGGGGACATACATGCACAGTAAGAATGAAGTCCACAGTGGACATGAGGGAAATAAAGAAGCCAAACCTGAGAGTTCCCTTCACTCACTCTCCAATTCCTCGCATCCCCACCTACCCCACAATCACTTCTGGGTGCATGGGAGACACAAAGGAGACCAGGTAGATATGGCTTCCTGCATTTCGTGTGGCTCCTCGTACATGGTGGGCATGAAGCTGGAGGAGGGAGTGGGCACTGGGATGAAGAAAGCATTCTGGGTTTCTTTGGGACTCACTCCAGTAACGGTCAGTTGGTCGTCAATGATGTATAAGCTGGAGAAAGGAGGGGCTTCAGACAGGGGTATGGACAGCCTCATACCCCCTAACAATAATCCTGTCCACCCTGGACACCCACTTTGCTGCTATACACTACTCTGCCTTCCCACCAGATTTTTTGGCTGGTTTTCTTATCCCTCACATGAACCTGTCTTTGGAGAGTTGTCTGCAACCTTCTCTAGGTTTATAGGTGTCCCCCACCCCAGAGAGCATTCCATACCTGCCATTACCTTTACAACCACCTGAATGGGTGGTTATTGGAATTCTCATAATTCTGATAAGGACACTGAGACACAGAGAAGTCATGCAACTTGAACTAAGTGACCCACTTAGGGAAGGCTGACGGCAGGGGGAGAAGTCACTGTGCCACAGCCTACACTCTTAAACACTAGGCTGTTCTGCTCCTGGGGTCTAAGTTTTGGAATACTGCAAACCTGGGGGAATCCTGAGGAATCCAGGGTCACCATCCCATCCTTTGGCCATTGTGAGAGATGGGTGTTCACCTTGGATTAAAAACACAGCACTAACCTGGAGTCACTGCCAGTCCTCAACAGGAAGGTCCGCTTGAAGGTACAGATGTGAGGATCACACATGTCCACTATTTCAACGACAAAGAACAACAAAGACAGTCAGGGTGCCCATGCTTTACACACTCAGAAATGGGGTTTATATTTCATGGAACACTGGGGGTGACACACAGCAAAAGCTCTCCCTGAGAATTCAGGATGGCGTCAGCATTTGGAAGGGCAACAAGAGGTTCCCTCTCTTCCAACTGATAAGTTCCTTACTCTACATCATGTCCTGTAACAATCACTTCACAAGTGCATTTGCCATATTTTTCACAGTAGTTCCAGAGAGGGATGTTACCAGCCTGATTTTGGAAACTAGGATGCTAGGAGGTTAAACAGGTATCCCGGGGGGCATCGTTAGGGTGAATGCCCAGAGCTGTCAAACTCTCTGTCCTGTGACTCAACTGCTTGGTAAGATGGGTTAGCAGGCATGGCCATGGGCCATTTGAAAGGGAGCTGGGGTGGGAGCAGGGTGGAGCTGGGTAGCATAAAGGGGAGGGAAGGGAAGAGAGGAGGGAACCTGGAAGTCTTTGAGCAGGAACTGTGCGGAGCAGCTTGACACACTCACCCTCCTTGACCTGCCCCATCACAGAGAAGCAGAGACTCGTTTTCTGAAAGAGAAAAACAGCTCAGGCTCCCAGGAACCTGCTAGCTCTACGTCCCACCTCTGTCCCCTGGCCCGGGCTCAGTGCAGAAGCAGTGCTCACCCTCTGAGCACATGTGTCCACCACGAAGGAGCCGAGGTCATGCTGCGTCCTGGGCAACACACTGAGGAAGTCAACAACCTCCCTTTTTGTGTGTTTCATCAACAGAACACACGGGCCTGTGGGCAAAGACAACAGGTGGTCAAGGCTGCCTCGCTCACTGGGTCCCTTGGTTTACCCTTTCTCACTCCCCTCCCCATTCGATCTTCAGTCACAAACGCACACCTACCAATGTCCTTGAACTGCTTCATAACCCCGCTCTCTTTGGAGTATGTGGCCAACTTGATTCTAGGAAGATAGTGCAGATAGGAGGTTGGGGGCTGCTCACGATGAGCTGGGGAGCCCAAAGTCCAGGACTGTCTGAGATACTCACAGGGATGGATCCTCAGGGTCGAAGAGAGTGGTCAGTGAGAAGCAGGCATTGTCATGGTAAACACTCAGGAGACTCTGTCGGTCCCCGTCATCGTAGATTCTGTAATACCTAAGGGCAAGCAAAGACTCTTTCGAGATGTAACAGGCATCCCTGCCCCACCGTAAGTAGGCTTGTGCATGGGCAGATGGGCCCATCTCAATGTGTATGTTGATTCAGGCTTAAGGGGTTCTTACTGCTTCAGGAATTTCCAGACTAGACTCTTCAGAGTCTCTGATCCAAAGACACTCCCCTGGAATGAAAATGGTCTTCAGCACATTAGCTGCCATGCTCTCCTCACTCACCACTCCAAGCGCTGCTTGGTGCTGTCTCCTCACCTTGCAGACTGCTAACTTCTTGCCATTCCCAATGTCAGAGAAAAGAGGGGAGGGCAAAGCTTGATCATCCTGTGGAGGGAAAGAAGATGCCACCAGGGTGGACTGGGGTGACTTGATGGGGCCACTTGATGGTCAGGGAAAGGGATAGGCACAGGAAAGATGAAGGGGTCTGAGGTCAGGGTTCAAGCTAAATGGTAAAGGTTCCTAGAGGTTTCATGGACATGCTTCTCATGGGGTCTTCATCAGAGAGATGAGGTTCTAGTGGAAAACTGTAGAGAAACTCCTTAGGTTTTATCAGCTTCCCCATGAGTGTTTCCTTCCCAGGAAGCTTAGGGGCAAGATCCAAACACCTAACCTGGGCAGGAAGTAAGGGACGGAGGATTTAGGGCAAAAGAAATACACTCACCAGGCTTAATAACTTGGGTAACAAGTCCAGAAGGTCACTGTTAAATGTCAAATCAAAAGAGAATGTCAGAGCTTACCTGCTTGGTTGAAACAAGCCCACCTGCACAGGAATGTAGATATGGGTCACCTCCCTTTCAATGTCACCCCTCATGGAACCTGGGTCCTCTCCCAAGGACTCACCCAGACACAGAATTGTTGGATGCTAGCTCCATGCCCCTCTCCTCATCTCCTATCTCCTGGGCTGCTCCCATAGGGACAGTCATGGACCCTTCTCTAGAGACACAGAAGCATCACAGGAGGCTAGGCTCCAGGGGTTACTCCCTGCAGCACATCCCTCATTGCAAGTTCACAAAGAAGCCTATGAAGAAGGAGGGCCTGAGAGCAGGTCGAGGATTATTCATCTTCACCAGATGTCCAATGATCTGCCAGGTGTGACTCTGGACAAAACCGGGGCATACCCTAGGGCTGCCCCAGAATGCTGGTCAGGCTGCTAAGCAAGGGGATATAAGGAGGCAGGGAGAGAATCAAGACACAGCGCCACTGAATGAATGGGGAAGTGAGAAGTGGAGACACAGGTCTTTCCAAAAAAAAAAAGGAGCTCATTAAAGAAAGACAGGTGGAGAGAAGTTAGTTGTGAGTGGTGGGTTCTAGGGACAAAGAAGAGAGAAAGGGGAAATGACACGCTCCCTTGCTGCCACTGTGTCCATATTTCACCTGCCTATGGAGTAGAATGCAGGTCCCCTGTGTGTTCCCCTCTGAGCTGGGCAAGGGAAGCTGAGCAACCGCAAAGCAGGAGACCTTCCCCAGGAAGAAAGGCTCAGCTCATTGCACAGCAGGGCTTGGAGACTCTGGCCTTTTTTGAGAGCACCACCCCTGCGCTGAGTCCTCTGGTGGCCCCTGTACAATGGTGCTTGCCTTACTAGCTTCCCTGTCTGAGGAATCAGGTTAACTTTGATGGTGTAGTTCTCTTCTGAAGTTCCATGCAGGATGGCTCAACATGTTGTTGGGAGGGCTCAGTACCTCCTCTCTCCACACCTGGTTATACCTCCAATCTTGCACACTCCACATCTACTCCAGCATGCCCTCTGCTCACTGTTGGTGACCCACGTCTCACTCCGGGAGTCCAGCTTTCACCGCCCAACAAGACCCAACTGTTTATTTGAGTGAGGGAAACAGATGTCACCACACAACCATGGGCCTCTGGACTCATCATGGGGCAAAAAAGCACCATGATAGCTAGAGAGAGGTCAGGAGACCCTCAGGATGCAAGAGAGAGAAGAGCAGTTTCATTAAACATGAGTAAAGGGCCCAGTGCCAGAGAGACCCCTCTCTGTTGGACACCCTGGCCATGAGGTGACTTCAGAGTCCAGGGCAGCATAGTCTGGCTGAAGGTAGCATCCAAGGGAAAGCAGGCACTGTGTGTACACCCCTTATCCTGGAAGGTAGAGGGTGCTCTCATGAAGGGGAGCATTTTCATGAGAGGCCATGCTAGAGAAGCTTGTGTCAAGAAGTATGGGAAAATGGTGGAGAGCAGGGAGCAGGCAGTAGGCCTCTAAGCAGAGAGTGGAGAGGTGAAAGAATAGGATATGTGGTTCTTCCACATGACTTGGACAGCATTCTGCATTGCCAAAGGTAGCTGAGTGTCTGCAGGCTACCACAAGACATGACTGACCGGATGTTGGAGTGCTCATCTGCAGAGGTGGTACACAGAGGCTTTCTGTCCACACTCATCTCCTCTGGCTCCAGGCCTTTCACTGCATCCATCTCCCAATCAGCCTTCATCTGCAATGAAATGAGGGAACATAAATCAGGGAGTGTGAACCAGGAGAGCCCCTCCCCCTCATTTCCAGCATCTCCCACAAACCCTCTTGCCACATGTCTTTTGTCACTACCCTCAGGACTTCTGCCTCCTTCTTCCCAGTGTGCTCTGGTGAGTGATGCTCACCTGATTGTCTATGAGGTTTGTGTTCTGGTTGGGGGGACCAGGATGCGCCATGTTGTCCAGGCCAAACAGCTGGTATTGTCGAGTGTTGTTCAAGTTGAAGGACACCAGCTGTTGTGAGAGAAAAGTCTCCAAGTGGTGACATCTGGGATAAATCGGCCCTCCACCCCAGCTGTCTCATCCTCACCACCTCCCTCAGCACAACCAAATGCTCACCTTGGGCGTGTTCTCTTCGTGGATCTGAAGGGCGGAAACCATGTCCCTTCTACCAGTCACTTCCATGTCAGTAGCAGCGTGCATCACTCCTTCAAGAACATGAGACAGGGGGTCAGGTGGATGAAAGGACACAGCTGAACTACCCTGAGCATTAGCCCTTCCCTAACTATTCAGTCACCATCCCTCCCCGCAAAATAACTGCACCCAGCTGATCTAGGATGACTGCTGTCACTTATACCTGGATCTGAGTGGAATCTTAGAAGGTGATGAGCTTCCTGGAAGACCTCATCTCCTTTCATCTTGGTCACCTGAAGAGACAGACATGGCAATTAGTTGTTAGGACCTCAGTGAGGGGAGGCTAATTGGTCATGGAAGAAGAGATTGTGAGTCTGAGTGTGAGCACACACCTCTGCGGTTGGCATTACTTCTGTCAGCTTCCCATCTTTTGACTCCAGCTCCTTCTGCACAGACTGGGTCACAACAGAAGTCACACCAGAGGGTGGTCTCTGCAAAAAGGCAAGAGAGTTGGGCAAATGCCACATTAAGCAAGACACTCCCATCTTGGCTTTCCAGCTGCTCCTAATTAGCACTGGCCATGACCAGAAACATAGATTATTGCTATCTTCATCACAAATCGTACTGTCATTCTTCAATTGAAATCAATGCTATGATTGTCCTGCACGATGTGGGCATGCATTTTCCCATAGTGAAGTTCAGTGAGAGCTACATGAGACCACAATCCCGTCTCTGCTTGGATGCTTCAATTGTGCTGTGCCCACGTGCTGCTTGTCTCCTGTGCCTCAGTGAAGGGACAATGTATTGACCCTGGGACAAATCTGGCAGCCAGTATCTGTCACACGTGTTGCCAATTGGAGTCTTGGAGCATAAGAAAGGATGTAAGAGGCCACTATCATGATGGAAATACAGTGTAAAAAGGCACCGAATTATGAGTTTCTTTCACAGAGCTCTAGAAGTGCTTCTACACTTAGACCAATGTCCATTCTTTCAAACTTTGTATGTTATGAGGGCTTAATAAACACCGTTTCTGTGTATCCAACTTCTTTCTAATAACTGTTTTCAATTTTTGTAGCATTCATCTTCTTTTCCAAGGTTCTGGGAGAGCCTTCCTCATGCAGGCCCTGACAACCCCTCTGACCAGGCTTCCAAAGACTCAACCGAAGCCCTGCCTCCTCCAACACGTCAGTTTGAACTAAATAGAAGCCAGCCATGGGGCAATGTTCCGGCTCCTTTTGAGTGGTCTACACCTTTTTAGACCAACTTTCTCCCTGTTTCCTTTATATTACTTCTCCCAACATACCTCTAGATGAATCGAAGTTGAAAACAACTAGTAAGAGAAAGCACACTCTACCAGCTCCCTATGCCCCTGCACTGTACCCATTGCCCTCATGTGGGATCAGCACAACGCCACCTCCTTTGTGCCCCTGCACATGACATCCATTGTGCCACGATACTTACTGCAATCATGTCAAAACTACCAGCGCTCCCATCCTGGCTGTTGCCCTCCATTCCTGCGTCTCTATCTTCTATCGCCCTCTCCACACGACTTTGCTCTCCGTTATGATAGGTGTCTCTCTGCTTGAAAGTTAGCTTGGGATAAGGGGTGCTGTGGTGAAATAGAGAGACAATAGGTTATGATCATGTTCACTCAACGATTAATCTTTTCCTAGCTTTCTTGATCCTACAAAGTTGTAGATTAGAAGAGGAATGGCAACGTGAACATATCTCATTGGTGCATGCACTCCACCCTACTGACTGGTCACTTACTGTCGTACTCCAGAGTTGACCCGGGCATGCTTCTTTGCTATGTTTTCACCTTGTTCCCAATGGAATAACTGATTAATGCCGGGACTGGCTGGCTCAGAATAGTTGGCAATATTCCTTCTGAGTAATACCTCAGAATCTTGCTGATCAACTTTGTGCTTGTCCCCTGAAATTAGAAACAAAATATCAATCACGCTAATGCTAGAAAAGGTCCAGGGGTGCGGCATGGGACAAGGATGGTGGAAGAAATACCATTGATGTTTATGATGTAAACAGAAATATACCCTTGTGCAACCAAGGGTGAAATATTCCTCTGTGGCTCCACTTTGGGAGGTAGGCAATGTTTGAAGACCAAGGGGGGTGGGGGCAAGTACAGGGAAAAAGGTGTGAGCAGAGGGTTCGGGATGTGATGCTTCTTCCTACTCATCTGATTCCTATCTGGGTGGGCTCAGAAAATTACATAGCATCTCTTACCCTGACCTCCCTCTTTTCTTCTGAAGGTGTAAGAAGATGTTTCCTGAATGTTTAGTGTTACAGTACAAGGTTGACAGGCGATTTGCATGCTTTCAAAGAAGGCTTTGAGGAATGAAAACCAGATCTGAAGAAAATAGACAAAATAAAGGCCAGATATATGGAATAATAGAGACCATGCAAGAAGGGCTGAAGAATTAGAGGGGATACAGTGAAAACATATCACTTATGGTCAATCACAGTCTAGAATGAAAGAGTTGGAATAGAGCATTATTTAATGAGACCATGGCAGAGAAATTTCGGAAAGCAACCCAAACCACCAAGTTATTAAAGCCTCATATTAAAAATGCAGAAAAGATACATTGACACAATACATTACCTGTGAAAAGAGGGAGTTTTGATTTTTGTATGAATAAAATGATGAAAAAAGGAACAAAAACTTTGATCCATCTGAGCATAGAAAACAGAGTTTGCCCAACAAATACAGAAGCAAATGTAGGGCTTGGCATGTCCACAGTCATGGGGGACATTCTTAATGAAGGACATATAAAGCTAGCAGATCGGAATCTGTTACACTGGGAAGATTTAGTCAGTGCGAGTCACACATTAGCTTCATTGACATACAGCAGGGCCCATTGCAAAGCCACCCTAGGAGTGTCCTCGACAGATCACATGTAGGGCCATTAAACAAGCGTCTCCCTGCCCTTGGGATTCATAGCGACCCAACGGAGCACAGTAGAGCTGACCCTGTGACTTTCCCGGACTGTAGCTCATTATGTGCATAGAAAACCTCACCTTTCCAACAACAGAGACTGATGGTGTGGAACTGGTGCACTTGCAGAGAGCAGCCCCATTGGTAATTCATTTCTACAGAGGTAGCCTCACTGCCATTGAGTCAATCCCGAGGCATGACGACCCTATAGGACAGCGGGTCTCCACCTTCCTCCTGCCGCCACCCTGTGATACACTTCCTCATGCTGTGGGGACCCCAACCAGGACGTCATCTTGGTGGCTGCTGGAGAGTTGCAATTTTGCTCTGATATACATCCTAATGTAAATATCTGATATGTAGATTTATTTTCATTGTTATACATTGAACGTAATTAACGCATAGTGATTAATCACAAAGCAAAATGTAATTATATATAGTCAAACATTCCTAATTACAAATGAATTAAATTTTGTCCTAAGGCATGGTGAAGCATAGGTAGCAGTCTTCACTCCAGGCTCCTGTATGTGGGCGGATCTGCACGTGGGCGGATCGGCCTGGGTACGCAAAGAGGAGCGGTGTGCTGATTCCTAAGATCATCGGAAGTATGTATTTGCTGATGGTCTCAGGCGACTGGGAATCTCTGCTGTAGGTCATGTTAGAAGCGCCCCCTGTGAGTTTCTGAGCCTGAAACTGTGACAGGAGTAGAAAGTCCCACCTATTTTTCCAGACACTTTCCTGAAAATATGATCATCTGACTTGAATGACCCAGGTGCCCCTCAGCAAACATAATACAACCCCCAATACTATAAATCCCCACATGAAAAACCCTGGGAGCCTTCCTCACTCTTAAACCATGAACCATTTGACTCATGTCTTTCTCCTCAACCAGGATAAGGACTTCACTTGAGCCAGGATCAATCACAAAGAGAGGACCCCCATCCACCCTCAGGCTAATGCACAAGTCACTGGCCCACCATACTTTGTAAGGTTTCGGGGGTTCAAGGATAGGAGGGGAATGGGTGCTGAGAGTGCTCTCTCCAATGCCTCTCTCCCGATTCCTGGGCTGGCCAACTCACCCATGGTGTAACTTGCAGTCAGGAGTACGTCACCACTGCCCTCACTGGAATTTATGGAAGAGAACTGTGGGGTCTGGAGCCTGGTGTTGTGGCAAATCAAAGTGGTGGATCTTCAGGAAGGCCAGAGCTATCCACAAGCCACCTTGCTGGTGCTGCACAGTACGGAGTTGTACCGTCAAGATGGAGTCTCCAAAGGGAATATCTTCCCAAATGCATAAAGAGGAGTTACTTGGGAAGTAGAAGGGAGTTAACTTTCTGTCCTTACTGCACCCTAGAATCGCTACCAACCCGACACTGATTTTCAACCAACCTATCCTCCCTTTCTCTGCAGAGCAAGCTCACTCTAGCAAAGATGCCTCCATGAGAAATATTGTAGCAAAGATCCAGGGTCATGAGAGTTCGCTTGGATCACCATGTCTCTCTGCTCCCACCTTCTGAAAACCCATGGAACCAGGGGTCTGGCTCTGTGTCAGGCTCCTGCTTTGCTACATTACATTCCGTTGTTGACATAAACTCAAAGTCAGATGCTGATAGCCGACTCTCCAGCTCTCTGAGGCTGCTGAGGCTTAGTGGGCGGCTGGCGCTCACATGCTACATGCGAGTGGAGAGCTGAGAGTTACTGTGATTAGATGGGGATGGGGTGGGGAGGGTACAGGGCAAGCATTTTCGTATACATAAGTCTTTGTGGGTGTATCGATCTTATCTATTGATCATAGCCAGATATTAACTCTGAATGTTTCAGAAATGAGGCTCTGAAAGGGAGAGGGACGCAATGAGTGACAGTGTGGGTTTGCATTTAGCAGATGTTTTGGGAAATTTGGGGCCCATGGAAAAAATCTAGGCGTCCTGAGGGAGGCAGTTCAGATAAGGAACTGGGAATGTTGAGAACCACCGCAACTGGTCTAACTTCTTTAATGCTTTTCCCCCTACCACTTATTATGACCCCAGTTCTACCTTACAAATCTGACTAAACTAGAACATATACACAGGTATAGATAAGAGTACCTCACAAAAGAACCCAGGACAGATAAACCCCTCAGCAACAGCAATGGTAGCAGTGATACCATGAGGGGAGAAGGGAAGAAATGAGAAAATGGTTAAAACGATCACTGCATAACAGCACCAGCATAGAGGGATGCACAATAGAACTGTGGGCAAAGGAATACAGTGGACCTTGCAGGATATAGAAATAATACAAATTTATAATTTATCAGGAGTTCATGATGGTGGGAGGGTGGGAGAGAATTGGAAAAAGAGAGGAGCTAATAATAAGGACTCAAGCAGAAAGAAAATATTTTGAAAACGATGGCAACATATGTGCAAATGTGTTTGATGCAATTGATATATGGATAGTTATAAGATCACCTACTAAACCTTCTCTAGCTTGTTCTGCAGGAGTAGGGCTGCTCACCTGTATGGGATCTCTGGTCATTAATACAAATGCATTTCTGAGGGAACCATTTCCCACATTTCTGGCACTTAAAGGGTGTTTCTTCTGTTGGATTCAATGGTGTGTATGTAGATTTATTTTCTGAGTAAAGTTTTTTACACCCCATGAACATTTGTGTGGTTTTATTCCCTGGTGGATCATTAGGTGCTTATTAAGATCTGAACTTCATCTAAAGCACACCACATTGGTGAAAACTATAAGGTTTCCCTTCAGTATGAATTCTCTAGTGCTTTGAAAGTTAGAGCTCTCTCTAAAGCTTTCCCCACATTTCCGACACTTAAGTGCTTTCTCTTGAGGGACCTGTATTCTGAACGGCTGTACATTTGGCTAAGTCTTCTTTACATGCTTAATGTTTCTTTCTTTTCTTCCTTGGAATATTTTGATGTTGTGTAAGCACCTTGACTCTGCCACCACGAGTTTCTGTGGCTGGGATTCTCTGCAGAGCATCAATTTTTGCTTTTTTTGATAGTCTACCTCCTAGTGCTTGCATTTATAACTTATCAGGAGGTACAGGGGGTTCATTTATGGGGTGCTTACTGAGCTTCAATCCATCATCTAGGTCCTACAGCAAGAAAAACACAAGGATCAAAGAAGTGTCAATGATGGTTCATTTTTAAAAATATATCAAAACAAAAAATTATGGTACTCTTCAGGGAAAATCACATAGAGTTGTTTCTACCTACTCTTCTGGCTTAGCATAACTACAAACCCAGTTCATAATAGAAATAAAAATAAACATAGAACTCTGAAAAGTAATAAAATTTAGACAACTCTTTTTGTAAACACAGAAGTGGAGAATTAACAGGACAGTATCTCATAGAAAGTAAACCAGATCAAGTATATCACACCACCAACCCAGAAACAAGAGACAGTCTTGGCAAGTTCACTTCTCCCCAGAACCCAAAGGATCCCTCTGATAACACCAAGAAAAGCAACATCACCAGCAGAACCATCTAGAATCTTGCTAACAGCAAATGCCCAGAAGTGTTTTCTTTTAACCAGTGGTTTTCAATCTGTGGGTCATGAAAAAAAAACTTTGGGGGTTCACATGACCCTTTCTCAGGGATTGCCCCATTCAAAAAAGTAGCAAAGTTACAGTTATGAGGTAGCAATGAAAATTATTTTATGACTGGGTATGTCACCACAACTTGTGGAAAGAAATTAAAGCATCACAGCATTAGCAGGCTTACAAATCACTGTTTTAAACTAAAAGAAACTGAAGTATATTGACAGAAAGAGCAAGTAGTGGGAGTAGAAGACCTCTGCAGGACTGAAATGTCCTTCCTTCAATAGATGACACTGGGGTGGACTGGCCAAGCTGAAAAGAGGAACCATAGGACAACAGCCAAGGTTCTGCCAGGAACCAATTAAGAACTATTTATGAGAGATTAACTTGACCAGAGGATTTCAAAAGATTAGATTGGAACCCAAGAAAGCATTTAGTCCATGCTATTGGAGGATGACAGGGAGAAGAGTTGCACAATCCAAAGATTGTCACGGATGTCACCGAATTGTCCACATCAAAACTGTGAGATTGGCGTACAATTTCCTGTGAAGTCTCAGCAGCAAACTGAAAAGACCAACACTTTGTCAGTGGAAAATAGAGTAGGCTGTAGCAGTGGAGGTCTGGCTGTGGAACATTACACTAGGTTAGGGGACTTGAGATATGAAGCAATTGAAGAAAGTCTATGTTAGTGAGGACAATGACATAAATTAGGCAGGTAACAGCAGAAGAAAATGAGACATTTAAGTCAGGATAAAGTGTGTAGTTGGACTGGCTGAGGGATAAGTTGGAGGGTGCAGCAGAAATATGGGGTGGGGTATTCATGAGTTTTCTGGTGTGAGCAACTGGGGGAATGGTGGTAACTTTTACTTAGCCTGATGATAAAGGCATGGAAAGAGCGCTGTGGTAATATATTTCGAGGTCCGGGCCAGGTAAATAATTCTACTAGATTAAGGAAGTGAGACATGTGTATTGGAGGATGTTCTCTCCAGTTGACCTGAATACTTCTTCCTTTTCTTTCACACCAGAGAATTCAGAGCCAAGCAGGTATTGCAAAAGTGGGATTCAGGGGAATCTACAAGGCACATTCTCTGTACACAAAAATTCAGTCACTGTCAACCAAGAGTATAACAGATTACTCAAAATCTTTGAAGGGGAGACTTCCAGCAAGAGGGCAACTGCGTAACACATACCCATACCAAAGGGAATCCACCAAAACTAGTGCAGGAGAGTTACTAAGAAGAAAACCCTACACTGCCAGGCCCCAGGAGAAGCATACTCACAATATGTAGGTTTAGATCCCCTAGGTTTTAAGCAGCTGAGCTGAGGGATTTGGCTTACCACTGTGGAGTCAGACTTGGGTTTGACCTTAGCTCTGCCACTGTCGCAGTCTGAGTCAGGATCATTTGAAGCCACTCGAAGGGTTGTAGCTCAGCACAGACACAGCCTGCCACTGCTTTAGATCAGGGTACAAACCCCTCCAGCCCCAAGGCCAGGGATCAGAGTTCAGCTATGTTGCTACTTTGGTTTCCCTCTACTCTCTGTCCCCTATCAGGCTAAGGGGGTGCAGTTTTCTTTTCTATTTTTTTCTCTCCTTTTTCATTTCCTTTTCCCTCACATGTCACTGCCTACCCCCAGGCCACTCCCCTTAGTCTAGTCATTTATGCATGATCTCCACTGAGTGAGGAGAGCTCCATTCTCTGCAGCTTTACTGGAATCGGGGGAAATCCTGCCCATCTCCCTCAAAGGTAAATTCTCCCCATTGACTGACTGCAGTGTTTAACACATGGCTGGGGAAATTCTAGCCCACCTTCTAAGGGGAAAGTTCTGCCTGTTTGTCTGGGGGAGCTCCTAACCCTTGGCACTAGTCCCGTGTGACTGAAGAGAATTCCCCCTGTCTGCTGTAGCACCTCACATGACCTAAGGCAGCTAGGCCAACACTACACGCTGCTGCAGGAACCTCTGTCCAACCTCTGGGACAATCTACCTGACTAGGGCAACTTTGTCCCAAATGGCCTTGCCTACAATTTACAGAGCTCATGATCCAAATACAAAAAAAATCACATTCTTTCCAAGCCCATATGGCACATATTTGAAGATAGAGCACATGCTGGGTCATTCGTCTTTTCTGCATAAATTTAAGCACAGTGATATGATACAAACTTCTCTCTCTGACCACTGTGTCATAAGGCTGGAAATCAACAAAAGGAGGATTAATAAAAAGGGCAAACAATTGAAGGATGAATAATGCTTTATTGCAAAAGGAATCTGTACTGTCCTAAACCAGAGATAAAATTAGGAAATTTCCAGAAAACAATGAGAATGAGAATACGGTGTACCAAAACTTATGGGACACACTAAAGGCAGTTATCAGAGGAAGTTTCATAGCAATACATGTACACATGAAAAAGGAAGAGAGACTTATGATTGATATGCTGACACAAAATTTGCAACGGCTGGAGCAGAATCAACAGGACAATTCTACCAAAAAGAAAAGAAAAGAAATAATGAAAATCAGGGCTGAGATTTAGGAGAGGGAAAATAAGAAAACTATGGGGGAAAATAATGCTGCTAAATGTTGTTTCTTTGGAAGGATGAACAGAATCTACAGACTGCTGGAAAATCTAACCCAAGAAAGGAAGCAAAACTTTAATAGCAAGAATGAAGGATGGAAGAGGGGACATTACAACAGACACTAATGAAATCAAAAGGATAATTACAAAGTCCTATGAAGGACTGTGCTCCAGTGACTTCAACAACCTGGAAGACATGAACAACTTCTTTGAAAAACAATCCCTCCCTAGACTATCCCTGATGGATATCAAGAACCTCAACAGACCCATAGTAATAGAAAAATTGACAATGTTATCAAGAGATTACCAACACCAAAAAATCCCTGGACCTAATGGCTTGTAAGTAGCATCAACCTACATTTCTCTGAGCCTAGATCATATGAGACTAGGAAAACCTTGCTAAAATCTAGTAGGTCTATGTTTTCATTAAGATTGATTGTTTGGGCTTGACACATGTACCAAAGAGTCATGAAGTTTACATGCTAAGTTGTCTTAATTCCATCAAGGCCTCTTTTCTGACACAAACACTCCTTTGTCTGTAGATGGAAAACACTGGTGTGAAAGGAGCAGAACACAGGAGGGAGGGCTACAGGCAAATCATTAAACTACCTAATGAAAAATTCTTTTAATTCTTTTCCTCGTGGAAGTAGGTATCCAATTTATTTTTTAAAGCAAAAGGAAAAAAATCACATTTCTCCTGATTGAATACAAATGAAAAATAAATGCCTTTTAACACGGTACGCAATAATACCATGAAATGTGAAACTTCTTATTTATATAGGGAAGAACTGACACCAATCCTACATAAACTCTTCAAGAACATAGAAAAAGGCAGGCAAACTACTGAACTCCTTCTATTATAACACTGATACCAAAACCGAATAAAGATGCTACAAGAATCGAGAACTACAGATGAATATCCCTAATAAACAATGATGCGAACATCCTTAATAAAAATACTGATCACTAAAATACAAAGTATATAAAACAAATAATTCACCATGATCCTGTGGGATTCATACAAGTGATGCAGGGATGGTTCAACATATAAAAGTACAAGGGCATCACTTGCCACATCGACATGAAAGCCTATAAGAACCACATGATAATACTGATAGATATGGTAAAAGAATTTGACAACATCCAACATCCATTCCTCTTTAGAACAAGTGAAAAGGTAGGAATGGAAAGAACTTTCCTCAATATAATGCAAGCTATATATGAAAAACCAACAGTCAATATGGTAGTCAATGGAGAAAAGATGAAAACAATTCCAATGAAAAAGGGGAGCCCCTGGTCTCCACTCGTATTTAACATCTTACTGGAAGTTTTAGCTAACAGCATCAAGTCATAAGAGAAATGCAAATTAAAGCAACGGTAAGATACCACCTAACACCCTCAAAGATTTTACAATTCAAAATATCAGATAGCAGCAAGTTGGAGTGATAGGAACTCTTGTCCACTTTTGGTGGACCAGTTAAGTATATACAGACACCATCAAAATCAAAACAACTGGACATTGAGCTATCATATAATCCAGCAATGCTCCTACTGGGCATATACCCAGAAGAGGCAGAAAAAATCCATGACCACACATCTGTGCTCCAATAGCCATCAGGGCACAGTTAATAATTAGAAAGCATAGGAAACAACATACATTTCCATCGACAGGCAAATGTGTTAGAAAACTGCCATACATATATATAATGGAATAATATGCATCCCTGAAAAACACCTATGACTGCATGAAGCACATCGCCACATGGGAAGAACTGGAGAAAATTATGCTAAGCAAAGTAAGCCAAGCACAAAAGTATAAGTACAACATGATTCCACTGGAAAAAGCTTAAAATATGAAATAGGCATAGGGAAAAATCTATTGTATACAAGCATTCCTGAGGTGAGGTCCAGGTAGTATGGCAGGGACCAATCCAAATCCAGGGATACATATAATAGCCAAAGAAAAAGGAGTGTTCTCAGTGGGAATATCGTTCTGAAGGCTTGGTGGGCCAGGATATACTCCATTCTATCTTCCTCCCCCTTCATTTGTTCTCATGTGCATTGATCAGGCATATCTCTCTCCCAAAGCGACAGCTTCAGTGCTGACCTCCAAGGCAAATTCCCCTGGTGGAGAGGTGGCTGCCCCTGTAGTGGGGATTGGGATTGTGTTCTCAGACCTCTCCACTGGTTCTCCATTCCATTATGTCATGCTCTATTCACATCCGGGAACACCATATTTAAGTTTGGTTCCTCTTTTCCTGTGGAGATATAAAAAATACACTCTCCCTGGAGTGTATTCCCTCTCTACATAACACCATCTGACACCCCCCTTCCCGGCGTCCCACCCTAGTTGGCTACCATATGTAGTTCCGGATTTGGTCTGGCCCCTGCCTTTCTACTTAGGCCTTCCCCCAGGATTTTCTGTATACTATAGATTTTTCCTGATGCCCCTTTTGCATTTTTAAAATTATTATTAAGCTTACACAGCAGAATCATATTGTACATGTCTTTTTTTGCACTTGGCTAACTTCACTTAGCATCATTTCCTCCAGTTCTTCCCATGTGGAGATGTGCTTCACGTGCTCATCACTACTTTTCAGTGATGCATAGTACTCCATTGTATGTATGTCTCACAGCTTTTTAATCCATTTATTGGCTGATGAAAATTTAGACTGCTTCCAACTCCTTGCTATTGTGAACTGTACTGTGATGAACATTAGGGCACAGATACCTGGTCATGGATTATCGCTTGCCTCATCTGGGTATATGCCCAGCAGGGGGATTGCTGGATCATATGATAGTTCAATTTCCAGCTGTTCTAGATATCTCCAAATTGATTTCCATAGTGGCTGTACATACTTACAGGTCCACCAGCAGTGTATAAGAGTCCTTAACTTCCCACAGACTCCCTAACCCTTGCTGCTTTCTAATTTTTTGATTGGGCTATCCTTGAGAGTGTTAGGATCTCAATGTTGTTTTGATTTGCATTTCTCTTATGGCTAATGAGCAGGAACATTTTCTCATATGTTTGTTGGCCATTCTGATTTCTGCCTCTAAGAAATTTCTGTTAAGTTCCTTTGCCTACCTCCTCAGTGGGCAGTTAGTTTTGCTCTTTTTGGAAGCTATTGGGGGATTGTAGATTTTAGTAATAAGGTCTTTATCTGTTTGTCATTGCTAAAGATGTTTTCCTAGTCTGTTTTCTCTCTTATTACTCTCTTGGTGAATTCTTTTGATGTACACAGGTATATCCCACTTGTCTATTTGTGCCTCCTCTGTGTTTGTTTCCTTCCCTATTTCTGATAGCCTATGCAATCCCTGTGCCAGTGTTCTCAGTTTGGTCACAATTCCCTAATTGATGGCCCTAGTAGTTTGGGGTTTTACTTCGATATCTGTGGTCCACCTTGAGCTTATTCTAGTACATGGAGTGAGGAAAGGGTCTTGCTTCATTTTTCTACAGGTAGATATCCATTTTTTCCAACACCACTTGTTGAAAAGGGCATCTGTTTCCCATTTGATATTTTTTGGACCCTTATCAAAGATCAGTTGTCTGTATGCTGATGTTTTTATTTCTGAGTTTTCAGTTTTTTTTCTATTGGTCTGAGAATCTATCATTATGCCAATACCATGCTGTTTTGACTACTGTGGATGTATAGTGTGTGTGAAAGTCAGGTAAAGCAAGTCCTCCCATGGTTTCCTTCTTGAGGAGTTCTCTGTTAATTCTTGATGTCTTTTATAACCATATAAAGTTGGTAATCATTTTTCCCATTTCTTTGAAGAAGGATGAAGGTAATTGTATTGGTATGGCATTAAACTTATATAGTGCCTTGGGTAGAACTGTCACCTTTACTATATTGAGTCTTCTGATCCACGAGCAAGGAATATTTTTTTCCATTTTTGAAGTCATTCTTGATTTCTTGTAATAGTGTTCTGTAATTTTGCTTATATAGATCTTTTGTTCTTTTAGTCAGGTATGTCCGCAGATATTTCAATTTGTGCTTGGCAATTGTGAAAGTAACCTCTTTTTTATCTCCTTTCCTGTAGTCTTATCCAATGCATATAGCAGTCAGATCAACTTCTGATTGTTGATCTTGTATCCTGCCACTCTGCCATACTCTTGTATTGTTTCTGGTAATCCCCTTGTGGAGCTTTTGGGATTTTTCATATATAAAGTCATATCATCTGCAAATAATGATACTTTCACTCCTGGACACTCCTGGAGGCCAATGAACAGACTTTAAACTATTTGCATGTTTTTGTATTGTTATTGTATATGTTGGACATTGCAGGTTCTTTTGTTCATATTTTCATTGTTTTGTTTTCTTTGGTTGTTTCATTTTGGGATGACTTTGGGGGGGGCTTTTTTTTCTCTGTAGGCCTTTCTGGATGGGGTGGGCTGGATGGGTGGTTTGAGTCTGGGGAGGGTGGAACTGATGATTCCAAAGTGGACGTGGGGTGGGGTCTTGGCTGGCCCAGGCTTGGGGCAGGGGGATAGCGGGTGTTCAGGGTCGGTGATGGGGTGAGTATGGGAGGACCAATAGGAATTGATTAAAACTAATGTAAAAGAAATAAAATATTGAAACCCAAATGGAGGTTGATTCTGATGGTGGGACTGGAGAAGGAATAGGAAAATAGAGAAAAGAACTGGGGAGTAAGGGTTATTTATATAGGTTTAAATACAGGCATGTACATAGGTACATATATTTATATATGACGATGGGGAAATAGATCAATGTGCATATCCTTATAGGGTTAGTATTAGGACAGGAGATGGACATTGGACCTCCACTCAAGTACTTCTTCAGTGCAAGAACATTTTGTTCTGTTAAATTGGCATTTCAAGAATCTCACCTTCCCAACACGACCACTGAAGACAAAAGTGTACACACGCAAATGTTGTGAGGAAAGCTGAAGTCGGAAAATTTAGGGTAGATAATCCCTCATGACTATTGGGGGGAGTGGTGATACTGGGAGGGTGGAGGGATGCGGGAGTAGAAAGGGGGAACTAATTTCAGGGATCTACATGTGACCTCCTCTCTGGGGTGTGGGCAATGGGGGACGGAGGTGCCACATTGAGCAGTATATGATATGAAGAGGTAATAACAATTTGTAAATTATTAGAGGTTCATGGGGAAAGGAGGGGGGAAGGGAGAATATATAGAGCTGAAATTTAAAAAGAAAAAAGAAGAACTAAGGGAAAGGGGTTAAGAGGAGCTTATGCTGGGGGTTCAAGTAGAAAATGTTTGGGAATGAATGTGGCAGCGTGTGTACAAATGTGCTTAATACAAATGATGTATGGAGTGTTATAAGAGCTGTAAGAGCCCCCAATAAAATCTATGTTAAAAAAAGAAAACAAAAAAAAAAAAAAGAAAAGCGAGTGTTGGGGGTGGTGGAAGGAAGACATGGTTAAAGGGGGAACAGGGTACTAACCCACCAAAACAAGGGTATTGTTTATATTTCCACATGGAAAGAGGGACCAGATCTCAAGCTGGTGCTTCAAGATGTGAATGAAACATACTGCCATGAAGCAGGAAACCAATAGTGAGAGGTCTGAGAGTCAGCCTCCCTCCCCCGTAGCATTCACTTCAGAGGACAGCACTGAAGCTGCAGCTCAGGGAGAGGGACATGTCTGATCAGAGCACATAGGAGCAAATGAAGGGAGAGGAAGAGAGTGGAATATACCTAAACCCACCAAACCTTGAGGACGATTTTCCCACCAACCACAGCCAAAGCTCAGAGAGGAGCAGACAGTGGGCCCCAATATGAGCCATGATATCCCTCACTGACACATAGCACTACGAAGGACAACAGTGAAGATACAGTGTGGAACTTACCCTCGAATTGACTCAACCACACTGAAATGAAAGATTAGGGTATGCAACAGAACAGAAAGGGGAGCAGAACAATGAAGTCCCATGGAACACCAAAATTAGACATCGGGGCCAGGGGATGGCACCCCATCACACTCCACCAGAAAGCACTCAACTGACCTTGAACTATTAACAGGCACATTTTTGTCCTCTTTTTTTGGGTGTTGTTGTTTGTATTCTTTTGGTGTTTTGTTTTCCTCTGTCTTGTTTTTTTGTGTGCATATTACTATCTCTGGAGGTATATCTAGATAACATAAGCAGGATAAACAATATGGAGGAGAAAACAATGAGACTGAGAGTTCCAGGGGGGGTTGGGAGAGGGAGAGGCAGTGAAAAAGAAGTGGGTCTTAGCAATCCAAGGAACAAGTGGAAAACTAGTGATCCAAAATTTATGACAAGGAGGGATTAGTAGGCCTTATACAGCTTGATCAAGGGCAATGTAACCAAGAGGAATTATTGAAATCCAAATGAAGGCTCAATATCATAGTGCAACAAGAGGAAAGTTAAAGGAAATAGAGGAAAGGATCTAAATACAGGCATGTGCATATGTAACTCTATTTATAGCTGACAATGGGGAAAGAGATCTATCTATCTATCTATCATTTATAGGTTTGATATTATAATAGCTGGTGAACTTTGGTCCTCTACTCAAGTACTTCCTCAATGCAAGTACATTTTGTTTTATTAAACTGGCATTTCATGATTCTCACCTTCTTGACATAATTGCTGAAGACAAAGCCGGTGTATAAGTAAATGTGGTTAAGAAAGGTGATAGTTCCCGGCTATCAAAAGACAAAAAAGCAGCCATCTAGCTGAGAAGCAATAAAGCCCACATGGAAGAAGCACACCAGTCTGTATTATCTTTAGATGTCCATGGGATCAGGTATCAGACATAAAAAAGCCACAAAAATTAGTATCATTATGAATGAGAGAAATTGCAGAGTGGATACCCAAAACCCATCTATTGGCAAGTGTACATCCACTTACAGAAGGATCACAGGGAGGAGACAAGACAGTGAAAGTGCAGTATAGCATCGATGAAACATACTTCTTTGCTCCAGTTCTTTAATGCCTCCACTATGGCCCCCTCACCATTATGATCCCAATACTACCTAACAAATTTGGCTAGAACAGTGGATGGATATGAATATGGTATGGATATGAATAGGAGGCACAGCGAATACAGGATTGATCAAACACTCGGGGCCAATAATGAGTGTAGCCATGCCAGGAACATAAGGCAAAAGAAGGGTAGAAAGGGGAAACCAATCACAATGATCTACATAAAACCTGGAGGATGGACAGCAGAAACGTAGTTGAAGGGAGACATTGGACAGTGTAGACATGGAAATAATAATATTTTATAAATTATCAAGGGTTCATGAGGGAGGGAAGCTGGGGTAGAAGGGGGAAATTAGCAATGTATACAAAGGACTCAAATAGAAAAAAATTGTTTTGCGAATGATGATGGTGACAAAGATACAAATGTGCTTGACACAATGAATAGATGTGTGAATTGTGATCAGAGTATTGTATAAGCCCCTAGTAAAATGATTTTTAAAAATCTAAGAAGGAGGAAAGCAAATCTTTACCCAGAGAGATGATATTCTCATAGGTCTCCTGCATCACATTGCTGTAGAGGGCCTTCTTATCACAATCCAGGAACTCCCATTCTTCCTGGCAGAAAATCAGGTCCACATCTGCAAGAGTCAGTAAACTCTGAAGAAAAGAAATTGTTTGCCAGTCAGTAATGACCACTGTAGAAGCAGTTCAACTACCTGTGTGAGTTGCAGTGTGAGCCTGAGACAGAAGGTGGTTACCAATACACGAGAGACGTGAGGAGAGGGATAAAGAGAGGGGCAGGGGAAAGTCCTCAAGGAAGGAGCCAAAGGGACCAAGATTAAACGCCTAGAGGTGTCAAATCCCCACTGTGCCAACTCTAGATGTCCAGGGGAGGTGGCTGTGTGAAACAAGCCTTAGAATGCTTCTGGATAGTGGGGGCCACAGACAGCAGGTAAAGGAACTGACACCTATTAAAGACTATTGCTGGGGACCTATGGATTCAGGTTCTGCCTCAGTGGTCCAAAGGGAGCACTAGAAGAACAGCCAATATTCATCTCTTTCCTCAGGAACCCCACCCTCCCCAGGAGACCCACATTGATCCTATTTTCTTGGACATGTCAAGATTCTCTCTTCTCACCTCTTTTCTCCTTGGACGGGATTTTCTCCAAAAGATTTTGACCACATGCTTTGTGGATGGTGCTTCTGTTTCTGGAAATGTAACTCCCAGGGCAGAAGGACCAATTACTGCTCTAGCACCAGCTGTTCCACGATCTGCTTTTTGGAGTGGCTCTCTGACCTCAGCCACTGAAGGAATAACTCTGGAAGCTGGTTAACAACCTGGAGAGGGGAAGCTGTTGCAGGATAGCAAAAATTCCTTAAGTGATAATGAGTAATCTCAGGATCAACACTGTTACTCAGTGGAGTCAAACTGGGCCCCAGCTGGGCTATCTATTTTGAGGTGATCTTTGTATCTTCCATGGAATTTTTTCTCCAGGATCACTTTAATGTCTGTGTGCGACAAGCCACGGTGCCACTTGTGACTCCTGAGGCAATAAGAGGATCTTCTTTCTGTGGACATAGAGGGAGAGCAAGGGGAAATCACATCACAAGAAAAAGCCACATGACACTTGTGTTACTGGCTACTTACCAGGAAAAGAACAGAAATGCTGCTGACTTATGGTCCGTTAAAACTAACTGCTCAGTCCTAGAACACCCAGGGGGTAGGTTACTTCTTTGGTGCTCAGCAGCTAGGAGAAGACAAATGCCAATTGACGACTTTTTCTTTACTTGGTTTCTGATTCATGGAAGCTTGGTAGGTGAAAAAATTGGCACCCAATTGGCTGAAAGGAAATAAGAGATTATCTGAAAATCTAATCTCTGTGTTCGCGCTCTATCATCTCAAAGATCAGGGATCCCAAAAACAGTGGGATGAAATAGGCACATGTAGCTTCTCTAGATAGAGATTACAAGTTGGTTTGAGAGCCACAGGATTCCCAGAGCAAAACTAGCATCAGCTCTGAGGAAGGAAGATGAGGCTTTCCGTCAAAGTCATAGAAAACTCAAGGGCTCACCATGAGTCACCCCTGGATGTCTTCTTCTGATTTCTTTTTACTTTCTAATCTAAAAGAATCTTTAAAGGACATCCAGTTTTCTCCAGTAAGTAGTATAGAAAAGTCTGCATTGACATGGTTAAGTTCCCTACACACTCAGTTCTTTAAAGACAATCTAAACAGCTGTTATTATCACTTTCAAAAATGTCTTAAATCTGAAGGAGCTTATGTTGAGAAATAGGGCTTACAAATTCATGTTTATCTCTATTAGATACACTTATATATTTGCTTTTACTTCCATTTTATGCACCCTCTTTGAATGTTCCCTCACAAATTATTCTCCCCTGCATACAAAACAGTCTCCTGAACAGACCGTAGACTAGGCCACAGTGAAAAGCGCAAAGAACTTAAAAACATTGATGTACCACAAGACATCTTCTTAGATCACAACATTATACAACTAGATATGAATATTAATATTTCAAAATTATATTTATAGAAAGTGAATAAAGCTCTGCTTAAAATTACTGGATAATAGAACTGATAAATAATGATTTCAATTTTTCTTGAATTGGTTGAATATAAAAATATCAAATACACAAATCTTGAGAACATAATGCAAGTTTGTGAGCAATTTAAACAAAGAAATAATAAATCCAAACTAGTGCTTTAACCAACAGCACCAACAATTAGAAAAATAACAGCAAGATAAGCCTGTAATCATTGGAAAAGTATAAAAATTCAAACACAAGCAAATGAAGAAGAAAAGGGAAAATATACCCAGAAAGACGCAACAAGACTGAAAAATCAGTTTTTGATGGCATTAATGAAATTGACAAACCACAGACAACTCTTAAAGGAAAAGGAAGAGAAGATGATTATTATCTGAATAAGAAATAAGGAGAGTTGTATGGTTCCTCCAGTTCTTTAATGATCCCTCCTCCCACTGTCATAATTCCAAATCTCCCTTACAAATCGGGCCCAAACCAGAGCATGTACATGGGTACAGATAGGAACTGTGATACAGGGAATCCAGGATGGAAAAACCTAACAGACCAATAATGACAGTAGTGAAACAAGGTGGTTGAGGGGAAGGTGGGGGGGTGGGAACTGATCACAATGAGAATGGATAATAGAAAAGTGAGTTAAGTGCAACCCTGGTCAATGTAAGACATATGAAAATAATAATTTAAAAATCACCTACAATTCACAAGGGAGGGAGCAAATTAGTAACGGATGTCAAGGGCTCAAGTAGAAAGAAAATGTTTTCAAAATGATGTTGGCAACATATGAACAAATGTGCTTGACACAGTCGATGTTTGTATGGGATCTGACAAGAGAGCCCAGTAAAATGTTTTTCTTCGAGTCATGAAACAGGTGATTCTGTAGCAAAACACCTGAAATCAAAAGGATCTCTGTGTACTATGGGAAACTCTGCTCTAGCATGTTCAAAACACCTAGAAATATGGAAAGAGTTTTTAGAAACATGCTACTGACTAAAGCAAGAGAAACTGAAGTGGACATTTTGAACAGATGTGTCATAAAAGTAGACATGGAACATGTCATCCAGAAATCCGAACAAGAGAAGATCTGGCTCCAATAATATTCCAATGATCCCAGAGTATAGAAAAAGATGGAAAAATCCCAAAATTATTTCATGAATGGAGTATAACCCTGATTAGGTAAATATCTAGATATTTACAAATATCTAGATCTATTACAAAAATATCTAGATAAAGCAATATCTTTTATGAACATAGGTGTAAAAATTCTCAACAAAAATTAGCTAACACAAAATCCAAAACCCTGTCAAAAAAAAACCAATGCATCATGTCCCAGTTAGATTCCTACCAAGTCAGACAATCAAGGATGGTTCCACATAAGCAAAACACCACAATCCACTTCATAAACAAAGAGAAAGAATCATGTGATCACATCAAGTGAGGCAGACAAAGTACCTGACAAAGTTCAATACAATATTCCTAAAGAAAACACTCAGAAACATAGGAACAAAGGGGGAATTTCTTGACATAATTCAATGCATATATATTAACCCAACAGCCAAAGTTAATCTTGATGAAGAGAGACTGAAAGGACTCCCTTCATAAATGAGAATCAGGCAAGAAGGTCCTCTAACACCACTCCTATTCAACAGTGTCCTGCCACTCCTCGCCTGAGTTATTACAAGGCAGGTAAGGGGAAGAAGTCCTCCAAAGAGGTAAGGAAGAAATAAAACTATCTCTATTTGCAGATGATAAGATCCTCTATATACAAAATCTCAGAGACTCAGTCAAAATGCTATTCAAAGTATTGTGTGGGATTCTGCAAAGAGGCAAAGATAAGATTAACATACGGAAATCTGTCAACTTCCTCTACACTATGGAAGAAAACTCTGGAAAGACAATCAGAAAAACAACACCATTTACAATAGTTAATGGAAAGATTGATTACCTAGGAGTAAACTTAACCAGAGGTACAAAGAGTTATAAAAAGAAATCCACTGGCTAAGCCCCGGTGGCGTCATGGTTGTATGCAGGACTGCGGCCCACTGGGATGGAGGTTCAATCCCAGCTCCACAGGAGCAAAGACTGGGCCTTCTACTCCCACCACCAGAGGGCAGTGATGCCCCCCCCAAAAAAAAAGAAAACCACAAAACACTGCTACAAGCACTGTTTAACATCTCCCTTCAAATTTCTATGGTATAAAGACTGCAACCTTGGTCACTCTAAACAGAACCACTCAAGTAGAAAGAGATGCACAGTCAACTCCTACCAGCCAGAACAAACTGGCTTCAGCATGCCCTCACACTGCACCTCCATTTCAGAGTCGCAGAATCAGGTCCACTCGAACACTTGCAGGTTTAGGGCAAAGATATAATTGGAGGACCACATGCTGTACGTGTAAATATTTAAATTATAAGTCTACCTAACAGTGTTCAAGCAGGTGTTTTATCATGCTGCCTTGATAAAAATACCTTCATAATTAACTACCTCAAAGACCAAGTTTTCATTTTGAATTGTTTGCTTGGTCATAGCAATACAGCTATCCTTTTCTGCCAATTTCTGAACGAATCCCACTCCACTCCAGTCTCAGGCACAAATCCCTAACTAGCCCACACTCCAACCTTCATCCCAAACCCATTAAAAAGGCTGACCTCCAAATGTCCTTTGGTTAAAATGTAATCTCTTAACATTTGATCACTGGACTCATTTTTAAATTGCTTCAGTTTGGGGGAATTCATGTTGATTAAGCCTCTGGGGACTTCAGTTGGAAAGTGGATTATTGCAGATCCAGTTAGATTAAAAATGACAATTTATCATTTGAAAAAAAACACTACTACAAGAAACCAAATGAGAGTTACATGAATGGAAAAAGTTTGCTGACGTTATAATTGTTGCTATGTGTTCTCAAGTTCCATCCAACTCACATCATCTCTATGTATTAAAAAAACCAAAGGACTACCAGTCCTTCATTATGCTCACAATTGTTACACTGTTTGGGCCCATGGTTGTGTCAATATATGTCATTTGCTAGGTTATAAGCAGGTGTCATCAAGTGTGCTCTGACCCATAGCAAGCCCAGGCACAACAGAACAAAACACTGCCCAGTTCTGTGCCGTTCACACAACTCTTCTATGTCTGAGCCCATTGTGGCAGCCACTGTGTCACACCATCTTGGATCGTCCATCTATCATAAGCAATATGTCTTACTATTGTGAAAATGTCAATACCACATCAACTGATCGACAGATATAATACACACAATCTAGAAACATAAATGTTATCATCAATCTTAAGTACAGAAAAAAAAACTTTATCTAGCCAAAAGATGTTATTATCTTAGGGAAAAGCACTGCAAATGAAACAAACAAACAAAAACCCAGCAGGCATTTGAAATATATAGCATGGCTTTCCTAACCTACTGGCTACAAGACACACCCCAATGTCAGAAAATTAAAAGGGCACATGTTAGAATCTATGAAATGCAGTACTTCAAAGAAAAATAAAATCCATAAATTCCCACTCAGTTAGTTGTTTGAAAAATCAGCTTTAACTTCTGCAATTAACTTCTTTAAAGTTTGATCTTACAAAATGTTACTCACATTATTAATTTTACTAAGTTCATTTCAACTGATCCTATTTACAATTTCCACTGAGACATATGAGGATGATGCTCAAATTTCATCTCTCTCTAGTACAGGTTGATGGATCAATGAATGATAATTTAGTACCTTTCAACTGTACCACAAATAATCACTACCTCCTGGGATTCATTTCAGGGAGGATTTCAAATCCTAGATTAACTCTTCCCTAAATAAGTGTGAAATGGCTAAACCTGGCCTACAACTTGAAATGCGGACTTTAACAAGCAAACATGGAAATCCTGACATATGCAGAAAAAACTCAGTATATACAAAATCTATAAACTCCAAATTTAATGTCTCAACTAGCACCTATTCTGATTTAATTGAAAAAAAAAAACTACAGATGCACATTGAATCCAGGCATTTCTTCCCAGGCACCTGTGAAGCAGTCGAAGCCACTCACCTTTCTTTTGTAGTCAAGCACTCATCTGTGTGCAACATCTAGAGACTTCCCTTTAATACCAGGGTACTAAAATATATTAAAGGGACAGTAGACAGGGTCTCTGTTCTCAGTGAGATTTCAAGCTACTCAGATGAGTATTGTCATTCATGGCAGCCTGAAGAAAGCAACAGGGTTTTTCAGTCAATCTTCAAAATACAAAATCTTCTTAAAATTACCTGTAATCTCTTTGTTGCACTTAGGAGAAAAAGAAACCAAAGTAAACCTAATTCAGACACATCGCAAGGAAAAACAGATGGATGCAGGGGCCCCACTTAAGTCTAGCTCCAAGGTAAGAACCGTGAGTTCTTATGATGTTGACATGCTCAATACTCATCTCCATAAATGATCACTGAAGATGAGGGTGCTACATCAAACTGTTATGAAGAAAACAGAAAGTGCCTGGCTGTCAAACTGAAGAGTAATTGGGGTCAAAAACATTTAAGCTTGAATACAAACCTTTGTATTCAAACAAACATTTATCTAAGCCAGGAACTGTCTATGTCCACAGGGAAGAAGCACACCAGCTTGTGTGATACAAACATAACTATGACAAAATTCAAATTTTGCGAAGGAAAAAAATAGCAGAGCTAACATCACGAACAACCAATTTGCATGTGGGACACCCACTTTGCATGGAGAACAATGGGAGCCAAAATTCCAGCTGCAGACCAAATAGTCAGGTTAAGCCACTAGCAGACTCCTACTAGCCACTGGCAAGGGTCTCCAAACAGTTTCATTATCAGACAGAGAGCATTGTAATCTTGATTACACCAGATTGTTCTTGATGCTTGATCAATTGATATCGCTCTAGAGCTCACCTGAAATTCTTCTAAGTGCAAGTATTCCTTGCATGTTCAATGCCAAAATTTTATTCCCTGGCTTATTAAATGTTGAAGGTGGTCTTTTCTTTCTAACTCATAATTTGTACCTTTACATTAGTCTTGTCATTATATTCTTTTCCATGTCATTTTGTTCTATCATTGCTTCTCTTGGGTTTTCCAGTTTTGAAGCTTGCAAGTAGATTCACAGAGATAAGAACTGATGTCAGGATTTATAGGAGATGTAGTGGTGGGGTCAGAGATAGGGAGGGTGAGGAGATTTCAGAAGTAAACAAAGAAGGTGGGAATGGGGATGATAGAGCATGAGAACTGAAAATGATCATACAACTCACTTAAAAGCAAATTTAACCATGGATGGGAGAAGTGTTCTAAAATTGATTGTGGTAACTGTAGTACAGTTTTTTATCTGATTGAATGATTAAACTATTGAATTGTGTATTTTGTGGATTAGGAACTAATAAACAGTTAAAATAAAAGAAATAGAATATATATGTATATAAATATATATAATTAATAAGAGAAAAGGGAGTGTTTCAAGCTGTCCTTTCATCAAGCAAGGTTGTGTAATTTGCAAACTTCCAGGAATTAACAAGCCTTCCTCCATTCCTGATGACACTCTTTCTGCATATAGCCAGCTTCTGAGATCATTTGCTCAGCATACAGATTGAATAAGAATGGTGATAGAATAACACCCTGATGCACACCTTCCCCCCTTGTTCTGTTCCAGTGACTGTCTCTTGTCCTGAGTAGAGATTCCACATGAGCACAATGGAATATCCTGGAATGCCCTTTGTTTGAAAAGATAGTCATAGTTCGTTAGGACCCACACGGTCAAATGCCCTTTTACAGGCAATGAAACACAAGCGACTATCTTTCTAATGCTCTATGCTTTCATACTAAATCCATTTGATGTCAAAAACAAGAGCCCTCACTCCAGGTTCTTTTCAGAATAGCTTGAATTTCTGGGAGTTCCCTGCTAAAAAACTCTAGAACAGTGTAGAAGTTAGCTAATATTTTGTCAATTTAGAATTATGGATGGAAGCTAGCCCATCATTCAGGACACAGACTAATAATGCCTCCTTCTCAGTATGACCTCCACATAAGAAGGGTTCTGGAAACACCCCCCACTCCCTCTGGTTCACCTTCTTGCTGGCTGGAGACCTGCCAGATTTTGCACATGAGTGCAAAGCCATTGTATCCACTAGACTTGTCTCTCACTGGCCTGTGATCATTCTGCATTTTACATCATTCCTTGTGTCACCATGAGTCTCAAGAGTCGTTCCAGTGTTGCATTAGCTTTTTCAAACCTTTCATTTAAGATTCTTTGAATTCTTAGAGTGTCGTTTTGGACTAACAGCTTCATTGCAGTTTTGGAGCCTAGTGGTGTATAGGACTGCAAACTTCAAGGTCAGTAGTTTGAAAACGCCAATCACTCTGCAGGATAAAGAGAAAGCTTTCTAATCCCATCTCAAGAGCCCACCAGGCAGTCCTAACCTCTCCTATAGGATCTCTGTGAGTTGGAATCCACATGAGGCAAACGAGTGAGTTTCAACGCAGTTTAGACTTCTTCCTTCAATACCACTAGTTCACAGGTTACCTCTAGCAGTTCATCAATGTCAGCCTTTAAAAAAAATTATTTTGGAACAGTGACTCAGTACCTTTCTTCCATTTCCTTTAGGTGCTTCTTGGATAATCCACTATGTTGCCCATCGACATTGCAAGAGTCAGTGCTACCAACTCAATTCCCACTCATAACCACCCTCATGGACAGAACAGAGCTACTCAGTATAGTTTCCTGTATTGCAAATCTTTATTGAGTAGAAAGTTGCATTTTTCTCCCATGGCACAGCTAGTAAGTTTGAACTGCTGACCCTGTGGTTAGCGTACCAAAACAGAACCCACTTGACTCCAAGGGCTCATTATTTTGCTCACAGAACACTTTGATATGACACATTAGGGTTGGGATTTTTCTTCAATTGGTGACACTTTGAGATACATTGAACATATTCTTCCCTTTTCTAACCCCATATCTGTGTACATTTATATATAATTCTTTACTTTATCTTTCCAAGGTATCTTTTGAAATGTTCTCTCTCTCTTGTTTTCTCTCTCTCCCTTCTCTCCTCTATTATTTCACCTTTTCTTCCATTCTCATTAGCTACATAATTTGAAGACTAAGGGACATTCATTTTGGTCTTTTCCTTTTCTCCTGTCTCTGTAATAACCTTTTTGCCTTTATGCATGATATTCTTGATAATGCCCCACAACTTATCTGGTTTTCAGCCAATAGTGTTCAGGGAAACTAATTTATTCTTAAGGTGGTGAGAAATTCTCAAGGGCATATTTTGATTGTCACAACCTTGTTTCAATTTTCTTCAACTTCAACCTGAACTTGCAGGTGAGTTTTGGTCCACACCATAGTCATCCCTGGCCGTGTGCTAGCCAATAACATTGAACCATTCCATAATCTTTTCCCACAGGTGATTTCTCATTATTATGTTTCTAGTATATCCCATCTGGCAATGTTCATGGGTATACTCACCATTTAAGTTTGTAGAAAATGCAATAAAGAAGTCATCAATCTTATGGAATGCTATTACACCATCTTTTGCTTTGTTTCTACAGCCAAAACCCTCTTTTCCAACTATGGAAAATTTTCTTTGCTTCCATAGTTTGCATTATAATCGCCATTATATATCAAAATATTTTGAGTGCATGTTTGATGAATTCCAGACTGAAGACTTTGGTAGAATCCTTTATTTTTCTCACCAGTGTCTTTAGTGGTCAATGCATAAATTTGAATGATAGTTGTATGAATTGGACTTCCCTAAAGGGATATAAAAACTATGTTATCACAGACAACACTGCAATTCAAGATAGATCTCTCTCTCTTTTTTTAAGTTCCAGGATTGCTTCTTGGTTTGTTCGTTTGTTTTTTTTTTACTTACCTATATTGGAGGCTCTTACATCTCTTATGACAATACATATGTCCATCCAAAGTGTCAAGCACATTTGCACATATGACACCATCATCATTTTCAAAACATTATCTTCCCATTTGAGTCCCTGATAGCAGTTCCCCATTTCTTCCCCTTCCCATGAACCCTTAATAGGTTATAGATTACTATTTCCATACCTTACATCATCCTTCATAACCACTCACCCTGTTTTCTGTTATTCATCTTCCTGGGAGGGGCTTATATATTGATCCTTGTGATTGATTTCCCCCCTCCTAGCTCTCACGGCTAATCCTCCTGGTATCTCTATTCTCATTATAGGCCCTGAAGGGTTTATCTATCCTGGATTCCCTGTGTGGTGAGCTCTTATCTGTAGCAATGTGCATGTCTAATCCAATTTATAAGGTATAATTGAGGTAATGATTTTGGAGAAAGGAAGCAACAAAAAACTAGAGGAAAGTTGTGTTTCATAGGTGCTACACTGCACTCTGACTGGCTCATTTCTTCCCTGTGACCCTCTGTGATCCCTATGAGGGGATGTCCAATTGTTCACAGATGGGCATTGGGTTTCCACTCAATGCCCCCCACCCCACCTCCATTCACATTGGGTATTATTTTGTTCTGGATCTTAGCTGCCTGATTCTGGTTCTAGAGACATTTCATGATCATACAGGCTGGTGTCCTACTTCCATCTGGGCTTTGTTGCTTCTCAGCTAGATGGCTGCTTGTCTATCTTCATGCCTTTAATAACTCAGCAGTTATATATTTTGATAGCTGGGCACCATCCTCTTCTTCACCACATTTTCTCATGTACCTCTTTTCTCTTTGGCAATCATGTGAGGAAGGTAACATCACAGAATGCCAGATTGTTAGAACATGGTGTTCCTGTGTTGAGGGAATACTTGAGTCAAGGCCCAATGTCCATCTGCTTCCTTAATGTGTAGAATATAAATACATATATCTATAACCTTATTTTTATGCATAAATATAGTTACATGTACACATACCTCTATTGAGATCTCTGATTATTTCCTTTATTTACCTCTACTTTCCTCTTGCCCCACCATCATGTTTGGCATTCATTTGCATTTAATAATTCCTAGTTGCTACATTGCCTTGATTTAGCCCCTCCAGGTATGCTATACCCTTTTTTTCATTGATATTATTTCACTTGTTTTTCTCATGATCCTAGGTTTCCCCCTTCTTCCTTTCTCCCATCGCCTTTTCTCTCATATCCCCCCAGTATCATTGGACCTATTAGTTTCATCTCCGAATTATTTATGCCACCTATCTTATCTAGGTAGATATGCAGGTACATCGATTAGTGCAATAATCAGATAAAGCCAAAAGAAACAACAAGAAAGTCAAAGCCATCAAAGCCATAATAATAAGCACAAAAAATCCCAAACAATAGATCTTGTTTGACAGTGAATGCAATTTTATTTGTCTTGAATTTGTCCTTCTTACCATAGTAAACCATAAGATTGTCCAAATCAAAATGGTCAATACCAGTTCATTGCAGCTCACTGATGTCTTGGATATAGATTTTAATGAGTTCCATATTGTTTGTGATAACTTTCAATTTTCCTAGATTTATTCTTCATATGTTTCACCTTCTGATTGCTAATGGATAGTTGAAGGTCTATCACCTCATAATGAACATGCCTTTCTGCCTTCAATTTGAGTGGCCCAGCAAACAGCTGCCCAAACCACTTTTTGGATGAGGGCTTTTGATGAGTACACTTGAAGCTATCTAAGATGAGTGCATTACTAAGAGCTTGTCTGCAACCATCCAGGAGTCGCACACATATTTAAAAACATTATGTTTGGAAGACATTCACATGTGTATGAAAAGGAACACTAATAGCAGTTTTTCCTACCCTTAACTCATTATTAATTCTGGTCAATTTTGTTGCTGTTGCTTTGGTTTTTAAGATGAAAAATTGGCACTACCTGTTTTTCAGTTCCTAATGAAGGTGAAGTGATACTTGAGGAAAATTCACAAGGTCACGTTATTGTCATTATTGAACTATATCTTTAAATCAAAGACATTAGGCGAAATTTAACTTGATCTAACTATTTGCCCAACTCAAGCTACTTTAAATAAAGCCAGGTTATCTTTGCTCCACCACAGTCTAGCAACCCCAAAAAATAATTTTAAAAACTCTGCCATTGAGTGATGCCAACTCATAGCAACCCTATAGGACTTGATAGAACTACCCTTGAGATTGTCTGAGACTATAAATCTCTACTAGAGAGAAAGCCCCATCTTTCTTCCCAAGAAGTGACTAGCAGTTTTGAATTGCTCACCTGGCTGATTCCAGTCTGTAGTAGTTACATAATTGCCTGTCATCTCAAGGGAAGAGATGTGATCCAGGTGTCAATCAGGTCATAGGCAATGTTTCCTCTTTGTGGACATGGCCTTCTCCTGAGGATTCTGGAAACGCCTGTCTTCCTCCTGGAGCTGGGAGTCATATTCCCCTTCTCTGTTTCTCATTAATGTTGACAAGTCACACGGAACCATGCTGATGCTAGCCAGAGCCCTGAAGCCATTGGACACAAATGACTTTCCACCCACTTGACTGCAATATTTCTCATTTGATATCATTACAAGTTCTTTGTGTCCAAAGTAGAACTCATGGGCTAATATTGGTTGTATGGCTAATATCAGGCTTATGAACAACATGAGAACAGTGATGGAGTGATTTATCAATGTATAATTACTTTTTGATAAAATGTTCATATACATATATATGTATATATATTTGTTATTTTAGTCATCCAGGACTAACACCATCCCCCCAAGATAGAACCACAATGAAACCAGGGTTCCATTGCCTTAATATGGATGAAAATAAAAGTTACTGGACTATATGTGGCAAAGATTGGAAAGCAATGGCCAAGAGAGCAGAATGACCAAGTATATATGTTATGCCTGAAATTAATGAAGCAGTGTTTTGATAACTTACAACTTCAGGGATCAGCTTTCATACATTTTATTTTTTAAAGGGCTTGTGAGAGATGAACTCAGAACTAAACTTACATCTTATGCAAAAATTTACTCAAGTAAGTCATAGATCTAAATTTCAAACCTAAAACTCTTAGAAGTAGGAAATATTACTGACTTCTTTGGGTCCAAATTATCTTATATAAATGCACCATTGTTAACCAAAAAAGAAAAGCTTTATACAACAAAATTAAGATGTTCTTCTCTTCAAAAGAAATTTAATGTCTAACTGTAAAATTCACTCACAGACTGGCAAAAATGTTATAAATCACACCTTCTGAGGGACTTGTAGTCAGCATAATACCTAAAACATGCCATACATTAAAATAACAAAAGTTTTACACCACACCAGTGAGTTAGTCCGGGTAGACTAGAGGAACTAATTTCAGAGACATGCATATGGATATAAGGAATGGATTTATATTCAAGAGGAACAGGACATTCAGAAAACATCTCATCCCAGTCCAGCTCAAAGTCACAAGTCCAATATTAACCCATATGCCCTTAATCAGTCCATAAAAGTCTCCTTCTGACTCATGAAGTCACAGGTCAGTGGGTACAGAGTCCTGGCACCGACAGGGGTCTCCCCATGGTTCCTCACTTCCAGGGCTCAGGGTCCATCAACAGCATCCAATGGTGGGAGAAGCAACTCATCGCTGGCAGAGGTCTCCATGTGGCTGCCCCAGCCTCAGAAGTCCGGCTCCATCATGGCAAAGCCGTGTGGTCTCTCTACTGGTTACTCCAGCCTCCCAGACGCCACCATTCTGTGTTGCCTGTGGTTAATCATCTCTGAAACTAACTCCCAACAACTGGGGAAGATAGCTTCTCATCTTCACGAGGGAAGTATCATGATATTTCCCAGGAGTCTCAGGTGAAAGCCATGCCCACATAGAGGCCTCATCGGCTACTCAATGGCTATCTCCAGATTAACAGGCTAGACTCCACCCCTACATTTCAATCATAAAATTAACATAAGCACATAACTGCCACAATCAGGTTCAAGATTTGCACGTATTCTTCCTCAAAGACATATAAATGACAAACGCTCAAATGAAAAGACATACAACATTATGAAGCATTAGAAAAATTCAAATTAAATCAGAGGTTGATATGACAACTAAAATTCTAAAAGATGATTATCTAAAGAGAAAGCAAAGATAGGGAGGAATATGCAAGTTTAGAGACTAGAGAATAGTACAATTACTTTGGAAAAATACAAGTTGAGTGTTTACTAGATGAACAGGCCATTACACTCCTAATCATGTACCCAGCAGAAGAAAGCACAATGTGTACAAATTATTATGGTATCTTTGATAACCACCCCAAACTGGAAACATTCTAAATATCTATCAACAAGTAATTAGATGAGCTAAGTAAATGTACTATAACTAAGGAATGGAATTCCATTTAGTGATAAGATAATATGAGCAGGATGTGCTCAAAACTCTCTTTTCCAAAGGAAGGAAGGAAGGATGAAAGGGAGGGAGGGAGGGAGGAGGGAAGGAGGAAGGTAGTAAAGAAGGAGTAGTAATTGTAAGATATTAGTACAGAGAGAACCAATTTGAGAAACGCTCCTTCTCTAATTATCTACTTTGTAACACCCTTGATTTAATTCTATGTTTCTTGAAGCCTCCATCTCTAATTCAAAATTTGTTTTGTCCTAGACCAGGGACACTTGGGCATGAGCACCCTCTTTCTAATATCCTCACTTTGTCTCTGTGTGTTTTTAGGAAGACACCAAACAAGACTAGTGCTGACTTGTGAACAGCCTTGCTCTCATGGAGAGTGTAGTGCAAAGTGAACTATTGCTGATGCAGTTAGGTTAAAATTTAATGCCTTATCATTTGATCTCTCTTTTGGCCCATTTTAAAGTTCATTCTACTTTTTAATATTTTTGTTTTTTCTCTTTTACTTTGTTGTTGCTATTATTTTGCATGTTTCTGTATATGAAATCCAGGATAGGTAAATCTATTTAGAGATTAGGAGAAGCAATTGTTCCTTGGGGCGCGGTAGGGAATGTATGTAGAAATGGGGAGCTAATAACATTGACTACAAGAAAAAGTTCTAAAATTGATTGTGGTTGATGATTGCACAACTCTTTTTAATACGACCGAACTATGGAATTCTATAATATATTAATTATATGCTAATAAATCCATTTTAAAAATTAAGGAAACACCTTTTTAGTTCTCTCAACCTATAGCTTAAATTTAGAAAATTTCAAAAGATTTTATATGATTTTTAATTGCACTGATTCCAAGATCCATTATAGATGTTCTTGCCTTCAGTACTTTCTTGGACATCAGGAACTAATAATGACAGGGTCTCCAACAACACTCAAGTACAGAAGTGATCAGACATGATATGGCTCTATTGATTGTGTAAGGGGTCAGGGTTAGCCTGTTATCATTAGCCTGAGATTGAGGTCAAGTCACTTGCTAAGGAGTTGATTAACTCAGAGCAGCTTTTGTTCATAAGATTAATGGAAAACTGTGGCAGTCATGTGCTTATGTTAATTTTATGATTGAAATGTTGGGGTGGAGTCTAGCCTGTCAATCCGGAGATAGCCATTGAGTAGCCATAGAGGCCTCTATGTGGGCATGGCTTTCTCCTGAGACTTCTGGGAAATCTCCCGATATTTCCCTCATGAAGACGAGAAGCTATCTCCCCCAGTTGTTGGGCATTAGTCTCAGAGATGATTAATCGTGGACAAGACAGCGTTCGAGAAGCTGGAGGAACCGGCGGAGAGACCACACAGCTTTGCCCTGATGGCGCCAGACCTCTGAAGCTGGGGCAGCTAGATGGAGACCTCTGCCAGTGATGAGTTGCTTCTGCTGTTGATGGAACCTGAGCCCTGGAGGTGAGGTGCCCTGCCAGCACCGGGTTTCTGCACTCACTGACCTGTGACTTTGTGAGTCGGAAGAAGACTTTATAGACTGATTTCGGGCATATGGTTTAATATCGGACTTATGACTTTGAACTGGACTGGGCTGGAATGCTTTCTCCATGTCCCATTCCTTTTGTATATAAACCCTTTCTTATATCAATATGCGTGTCCTTGAATTTGTTCCTCTAGTCTACCCAGACTAACACAAAAACAAACACTAACATTTTCTCCATTTTCCTGATGTCCATGTCCTTAATTTCTTTCTCTATTTATATTGAATCAGTATTTACATAGTTAAAAGTTTTATGATCACAGAAAGGATTACATTTAAAAGCTCCCCTTTTTCACCCCATTTTGGAGTTAAATAATTGCTTACTTTGGCTCTTGTAATCATCAGTTTTGTAACTTCCAGTCAGTAAATGTGTGGGAGCACATAAATACAGTGTAGAGGTTGCCTACTGTCTAATTGGTCATTTTTGATATTATTTTATTAGGTACCGCCATAAGCAATTCCAGGAACAGGAAGTAGAATTCCAAGCCAATCAAAAAAAAAAGTATCACCAGAGCAGCACATGGGAAATCCCTGTCTGAAATGATAGAGGCAAGAAAGAAACTAGAGATCATGCAGAACAGGGCCACAGCACTGGGACCATTAGGCAGAGCAACAGGTGGGTTTTCTGGCGAAAGGAGGCAGAGACAAGCAGCACATGGCTCAGGGACCTAGAAGCAGAGATACATGTCTTCCAGCATGACTGAGAAGAGGTGCCCTATGGACAATAGAACTGTAGCATTTTACAAAATGTTAGCATTCCAAATAAATCCGCACAATAATGGGAACATTTATGTCACCACTCCCAAAGGTTTATTGACCTATAAATATCAAATTACTTAAAATCACAAACAACATATAAATTCAGAAACTTCAAACAATGGCTACTCTTGCACATTTATTATAATTTTAAATTCTTTATAAATGCTCTCTCTCATTCAAAGATATAGCTTTTGGTGTCTTAACAGTCTGAAGATAGACAAGTAGCCATCTAGCTGACAAGCAACAAAGCCCACATGGAAGAAGCACACCGATCTATGTGATCATGGGCTGCTCATGGGATCAGGTGTCAGACATCAAAGATCTAAAAAAAAACAATCAATAATCATGTCGACAGGAATGAGGGGAAGAGTAGAGTGTAGACACAAAGCCCATCAGTAGTCAGTTGGACACCCTGTGGCTGAAGGGTCACAAGGAAGAAACAGGTCAGTCAGGGTGCAGTGTAGCACTGATGAAACACACAATCTTCCTCTAATTCAGCAGTTCTCAAGCTGTGGGCCAAGAACCCTTTGGGAGTCAAAGGACCCTTTCAGAGGGGTCTCCCAATTTATAAAAGTAGCAGAAAACAGTTATGAAGTAGCAATGAAAATAGCCTTATGGCTAGGAACTTTATTAAAGGGTCGCAGCCTTAGGAAGATTGAGAACTACTGCTCTAGTTCTTTAACGCTTCCTCCCCTCCCCACACTATTGTGACTCCAATTTTATTTTACAAATCTGGCTAGACTAGAACACGCATACCAGTAGAGATAAGAGCTCACAAAATAGGGAATCCAGAACAGATAAGCCCCTCAGAACCAATAAGGGAAAAAGTGATACTGGGATGGTAAAGGAAGGTGGGGATAAGGGGGAAACAATAATAATCAATTTATGTTCCCCCTCTCAGTTGGATGGACAGCTGAAAAGTGTGTGAAAGGAGACAGTGATTGGTTGTCCAGAGCCATCCAGCCCAGACATGTTTGACCTTACTACAGTCACTAGTCTGAACTCTGTTACAGTTTGTTGCCTGAGCTTAGTAGTCTATTATCTTTATAACTGTACACAGCCCTGCCCTTTGAAGCTTAACTTGTGGACTTGCTAACCTTCACTTGTCAGTTAACTATATGTTAATCACCTAAGACTAGTAGTCTGTTATCTTTAAACTGTAACTGTAAACTGTTAATTGTCACTTTAAACTGTTAACTGTCACTTTAAACAGCCCCTTTCGCATGCCTTATTTGGCACTCTTGGCACTCGTCTAGGATTGGCCCCCTGTGACTTTACCTCATTAGCATAAGCTGTGACCTTTACTCCTGACCACTGGCTATATATACCCTGAGTTTTGCCCCAATAAACGAGACTTGATCAGAATCCTGTCTTGTCTCCATTTCTCGCGTCTCTTGTCCCCCCAATTCCCGCTCCTCCTTCCAGGACTTGCGAATTACGGACCCGCAGGCCGGGACACGTGGCGCCCAAACCGCGGGGCTTGGACACGGAGGACCCAATGAGGAAAAGTGCTTGAGGAAGCTAGCTAGCGACTTTGAAAATCGGTAACAGAGCCACTGCGGGAGCCTGCTGCAGTTTCGGCATTAAGGTAAGTGGGTAGAGCACTAAATAATGGGGCAGGAATCAAGTTCATATGAGGAAAATGTGGTACCGGAATTAAGTTTAAATGAGGAATATATGGTACAGTTAAGTGAAGTTTTAAAGACGCGAGGAGTAAAGGTTAAGAAAAAGAATTTGTTTAAGTTTTTTGACTTTATTAAAAATTTATGTCCCTGGTTCACTGTAGAAGGAGCGATTGATATTAGGACATGGAAAAGAGTAGGGTACGCCTTGAATGATCATTATGAGGTTTTTGGAGCCAAGTGGGTTCCTGTTACTGCTTTCACTTATTGGGGTTTGATAAGAGATTTAATTCATATTCAAGAGGATAACCCAAAAATTAGAACTGTAATTTCCCAAGTGGAGGAAATTTTAAAATCCAGTAGTAAGCCGCCCTCTTGTTGTGAAACTTCTTGTTCTGATGAAGACTTGAAGTTTGATCTTACCTTGTTACATGATGAGGAGCATAAGGTATCTACTAGGAAAGAAAAATTACCTTTAAAGTCACATTATTTTGAAAAACCTTTTGGCTATAAAGAACAAGTTCATAATTTGACTGATCCTGGAGACTTTGTAGTGGATGAACCACCTCCTGATCCTTCAGAGGCGGATTGGGATGACATAGATGAAGAGGCCACTAAATACCGTTACCCTGACTGGCCTCCCTCGACCTCAAGATCCCCCCCTTGCATTTCCCCTTTACAGCCTACTGCTCCTTTGATGCCTTCCAGTCAGGCTTGTGCTAAAACACACGTCTCTTCTCGGTCAACGTTTAAAACAAAAACTCAGTTGTCCAAGCAAGACAAGCCTTCTGGTTTGTCTCCTTTTCAGCGCTCTTGCAAAAAATTGGTTTTTCCAGTAATTGAGGTTGAAGCCAATGATGACAATAGTGATGAGGATGCAGTACCCACAAGAAAACATGAGCCCTTTAAATTTTTGTTATTGAAAGAACTCAAAAAGGCAGTCTCCACTTATGGACCTAATACACCATTTACTATGAGCCTTGTAGAAGCTCTTTGTGATAAATGGCTCATCCCGGGGGATTGGAATACATTGGCAAAGTCCGTCCTTTCAGGCAGAGATTATTTACTATGGAAGTCAGACTATTTCGACCAATGTAAAGATATGGCTAGAAAGAATGCTGGTACTGACACCCCATGGACTCAAGATGTGTTGTTGGGGGAAGGAGATTACTCTACTTTAGAGGAACAAATAAAGTACCCCCCTGGGTTATATGTACAAATTCAGACTATAGCGCTTAAAGCATGGAAAAGAATTCCTACCAAAGGGGACGCCAATGTAACCCTCACCAATATTAAACAAAAAACTGACAATCTTTCCCAGATTTTACTAATAGGCTTATAATTGCTGCTGAGAGGCTGTTTGGGAGTTCAGAGACTAGTTCAGAATTTATCAAACAGTTGGCCTTTGAAAATGCTAACCCTGCTTGTCAGGCAGCTATACGCCCTCACAAAAACAAAACCGACTTACACGGATATATACGCCTGTGTGCGGACATAGAGCCCTCTTACCAACAGGGGCTGGATATGGCTGCTGCCTTCAGTGGCCAAACAGTTAAAGATTTTTTGGCCGACAGAGATAAGACCAAACGGGTATGTTTTAAATGTGGTGAAAACGGTCATTTTGCATGAGAATGTTCTTTTTCCCATCACCCTTTTAATACCTTACTGAGGGAGAAACGGCCATTGTCCTCTCCTAGAATATGCCCAAAATGCAGAAAGGGAAGACATTGGGTCAGTGAATGTAAATCTAGGACTGACATTTCCGGTAATCCCATTTCCCTACAGTAGGGAAACGGGATGAGGGGCCTGCCCCAGGCCCCGAAACAAGTTTATGGGGCAGACAGCTTTGTTCAAGCCAGCAACAACAATCTGTTTCGAGCCTCTGCCGAGCCACCCCAGGCAGCACAGGACTGGACCTCTGTTCCTCCTCCCACACAGTACTAACCCCTGAAATGGGAACGCAAGCCTTAAGCACTGGAGTGAATGGTCCTTTGCCCCCTGAAACGTTTGGATTGATTTTAGGAAGAAGTAGCGTTATCATGAAAGGTTTGCAGATTTACCCAGGAGTAATTGATAATGATTTCACTGAGAAATTAAAATTATGGCCAAAGCTGCTAGTAATATCATCACTATTTCTCAGGGAGAAAGAATAGCACAGATGATTTTGCTGCCATTGGTTAAGACTAATATTAAGAGTCAACAGCCTAAAAGAGGCACAGGAGGTTTTGGATCCTCAGATGTATATTGGGTGCAGCCGGTTACTAATCAGAAACCTTATTTGGCTTTATGGCTAGACGGCAAATCATTTACAGGTTTAATGGATACAGGAGCTGATATAACCATAATCAGGCAGGAAGACTGGCCCCCTAACTGGCCTACCTCAGAAACTTTAACTAATTTAAGAGGAATTGGACAAAGCAGTAATCCCAAACAAAGTTCCAAATACCTCACTTGGAGGGACAAAGAAAACAATTCAGACCTGATCAAACCCTTTGTCATCCCTCAACTGCCTGTTAACCTTTGGGGCAGAGATTTGCTTTCTCAAATGAAAATCAAGATGTGCAGCCCTAACGATGTAGTTACTGCACAAATGCTAGCTCAGGGGTATAGCCCTGGAAAAGGGCTAGGCAAAGAAGAAAATGGTGTCCGACAGCCAATTCCAGCCATTGTACTATTAGACAAAAAGGGCTTTGGAAATTTTTGATTTTGGCCATTTGATTTTGGCACCCCAAGGGTGCACTGATCCAATCACTTGGAAATCAGCTGAACCTGTTTGGGTTGATCAATGGCCCATGATCAGTGAAAAGTTGATTGCCGCCCAGCAGTTAGTGCAGGAACAGTTAAATGTGGGGCATATCACAGAAAGTACTTCTCCGTGGAATACTCCTATATTTGTCGTAAGGAAAAAGTCAGGGAAATGGAGACTTTTGCAAGACTTAAGGGCTGTCAACGCCACTATGGTACTTATGGGCACCCTTCAGCCCGGACTACCTACCCCCGTAGCAATCCCTCAAGGGTATTTTAAAGTTGTTATAGATCTTAAAGACTGCTTTTTCACGATTCTTTTGCATCCTGATGATCAAAAGAGATTTGCTTTTAGTGTACCATCCATAAACTTTAAAGAACCAATGAAACAATATCAGTGGAAAGTGTTGCCTCAGGGAATGGCTAATAGTCCCACCTTGTGTCAGAAGTATGTAGCTGCTGCTATACAACCTATCAGGGACCGTTGGGATATGATGTATATTATTCATTACATGGATGATATATTGATAGCAGGGCGCGTTGGGGAACACGTCTTGCAGTGCTTTGCTCAACTCAAACAGAAATTGATGAAAGCTGGACTGCAGATAGCCCCGGAGAAGGTGCAGCTGCAGGATCCATATACCTATTTGGGTTTTCAAATAAACGGACCAAAAATTATTAATCAAAAGGCTGTCATCCGTAGAGATCAATTAAAGACTCTTAATGATTTCCAAAAGCTCTTAGGAGATATAAATTGGCTCCGGCCGTATTTAAAACTGAC